>JAWLRI010000058.1:487098-513524 GCA_034781795.1 Crypturellus tataupa | reverse complement strand
AAATAAAATAAAATAAAATAAAATAAAATAAAATAAAATAAAATAAAATAAAATAAAATAAAATAAAATAAAATACATTCCAGCAAACTAAGGATCTTGGGTGCTATATTAGAAAAAAGCTGCAAAAATAAAATACAGGAAAAACAGTTTGAAGAACGAATCTGACCCCAAATCCTAGCTGTCATTTAAGAGCTCTGACCTGTATCACAGCTATAGGGACTGAGTGGCTGAAGTGCTGTTCATTTCCAGCATGCTGTCTGTTGCAGTAGCCTTCCTGCCCTCAGTCTTGCCTCTCCATTTACAGAGACCTTTTACAAATATGGCTCTAAAAGTACATCGTGGCAGTTCAAAGTTCTGTGACTCCTTTCCTAGCTTACAACACAGCAACTTTAATTTACTCTTTTGAGACTGTGAGAATGAATAGGATTTGTTTAGATTTGTGTAAGAGAGCAAGCTTACTTTTGAAATAGAAAAGCTTTATTTCACCTGTGTTAACTTTTTGGTCAGGAAGTCAGCATGGAGCATCTCTGTGAAGCTCCTGGGACCTGCATTTGCAAATCACATCAAAAATTTGTTTTTAGGGAGGCCACATATGACCCTTTAATAAAACAGATGCTGGGATGGAGACCCAGGTGCATCTCTCCTCCCACTCAAGCACACAAGCACAGAACGATGCACATCTACTGCATGTTTTTGATGTTATCATGTCACTGCACATTATCCCTGTGTTTTGTACTCAATCTATCAAATTCTGCAGCTCTGGCTGTAGCTCAGCTGCTTCCTGGACATGCATCATAGCGTATCAGCAAGACTCTCATTTATTCTCCCATCAAAACAACAGCCAGTGCCTTCTACTGCTTCTAAAATATTGGATTAATGGTGAAGGTCAGCAGAGGTTGTAAGCAGACTGAACAAGGGAACCTTCCTCCGTTGGACAGAAATTGGCTAATGGTGTTTTTTCAAGAGCTTTTCCACTCCCCTGTCTTTTCTCTAGTCCCTTTCTATGGACTAGAAAGACTGCCAGTGCTCAGCAGTTCTCAGAGTTGACAACTTAAACAGTTCCTGCTTTTAAGGGCACAGAGGGATCCAGCTCCCCCCATTAAGGCTAGATTTGCTCTTGGACAAAGGCCAGTGCAGAAAGCAGTGCTTCATGGCACGTCTTCTGCACCCCGAGCAGCAAACTGGCCCTTTCTGTAAAGCACTTACACACATGCTTATGTCCTATTGACTTTCTAGCGCTTAAACATATGCTTAACAGCTTGGCTGAATTGGGGTGGTCTTAAGCAAATGATTAAGTGCTTTTCTGTATCAGGTGTCAATGGGAAAAGGGAATATTTGCCTCCTCTGCTTTTAATCTTCAGTCTTACTGTTCAGGAGTTTACACAGACAATTTTGGGTCAAGGAATCACTCTTTGAAATACTGTGTCCTCTTACCAGGTGTATGTTTTTGTCTGTTAACCAGCATGAGGCATAAAGCAGAAGACAGGACTGCTTCTCGCTTTCTTCTTCCTAACACATTGCTCGGTTACTTTTTTATATATTGATTCTGGAAGAAGGTATTGACTGCTTGTTTCAATACTGCCCAGCATAGCTAGATGTAGCAATTTAGCTCTTTTAAGGCAGAAATGGGCAAACTCCCACTGAGACAGCCATCCATTGATTAACATCAAATACTCACAGCCTTTAATGTCATTCTGTACCCAGACTCCTATATTATTAGCCAGTGTCTGGTTCAGAAAACACAGAGATATAAATCCAATTCCATTTTTACCCCCTCCCAAGAGAAGGAGATTCAGAGATGTAACACAATCCACCTGAAGCATAAATCTGTAACTGAAGCTTAGATGCACAATATCAGACAATAATTTTCTAGTGTAAGTTGCTGAATTGCTTTCTACAGGTGTCTCTCCTTTTCTCTATCATCATGCAAATGGGTGACTAGGATAACACAGCCTTCCTTTTACATCTGAGTAAGAACTGCATATGCTCTGGTTTGTCTCCTGGTGAGCACGGCAATCATAAGAACATTTCTTTTCATGAGCTTACATACACATAACTACAGGCCTTTTTAGGAATGGGCTAACCTTTGATATTTTTAGAGTTCTGCAAGACGATTTGGCTATTCTGATTTGATCTGCGCTAATTACTACCATTAATTTACAACCACTAATGAACTAGTGGCAGATTCCCTAGTCCTGAAGCAGGTTTTGCATAGCAGAGTGTCTACTGTGTCTTGGTGGAACATTGCTGCTTATTTCTAGGTAGCAGTTGTGGCTGTTAGCTGATTTTTTTTTTCCTTTAGAAATATTTAGTTATTGGAATTTTTCTGAAAAATGTTTCACTGCTACCTTTACCCATGTGAGCACATATACAGCGAGGACAATTTTTACCATGGTCTCAGCAGGTTCAGATATCTCATAGCTTGTATAGAGGCAAGGAGCTTGAGCTGGGAGTCCATAAGGTTGAGCAATACTAGCCTTAGAAACTCTGGGAAATGTGTGTGTGCGTGTTTTTATTAAAGGCCAAGAGTCAACACAATGAACAAGAATATTACTTTGAAAACTTGCATAAGCAAGTACATACGCTAACTCCTATGCATAGAGTACATCGAAGGATCAGCAGGATAATGTGGACCTGAGAGGGATTTTTTTTTTAAAGTCTATGTGCTGTCCTTGTAGGTGATGTTGATGCACTACATAACTACTTAATAGGAGTAAATATCATAAAAAGAGAAGAGCTAACTAAATTAAGCTTGCCATGGAGAAAAATAGGCTGGAAAAATAGCCTGGGAAGAGGGTTTTACTACCTAAGGGAGAGGTTCTGGAATAGCCTTGCAGGTAAAATAAAACTAATTAGAAGTTCAATTAACTTCATGTTAAAGGTCATGCCTCTAACATATGCCTTTAGGAAAAGGGCATTGTGATATGGATGCTTGGGAAACTGAGAGGCTGCATTTCATAGCACAGGAGGCTGTTTTCAGTGTTGCGACCTGTGCTCCTTTGGTCTAGCAAATATGATATCAAACCGATACTCTGGCAACATAGTTTATACTCCTGGATTTCCCCTGACAAAAAAGTATGCTTGAAGGCAAACCATGTACTCAGTGCCTCTGCTTGCCCCGCACAGCACCAAACATATTGAAGTACCACTATCAAAGGGGGCCTATATGTCCCTTTAATACAAACAGCAGTAGCTTCCCAAAAGATTTTAAAGATTGCTGAGTAATATGCATTATAATTTTCTAATTAAGAAACAACCTCCCAAACATTTGTGGTTTGGGATGCTGGAATGCTTCATGAGTACAATAGTATTGTACTTGCTTTAGAAACCCTTGGATAAGCTCTACATGCCTGTGGTCTTGCATTCACCTAATTTCTTATGACTTGTATAGCTCATATTGTGAATATTTCTCATATGAAAATCAACTGAATGAAAAACATGCCCGTTGTAATGTTTGTGTGAATCTTGTAAACTCCTGGCTTTGAGATCTTTTACCTGCCATTGCCAGGTTCTTCTTGCAAAGAATCAGGGGATTCTTACTGGAATTCTTCCAATATGTAACAATTATATTAAAAATACTGTGTATGGACGTAGCTCAGTAGGTTCTAAAATGGTGAGGCCTCACTCTCAGTTTGGCCTTTGTTGTAGGGCCTTTGCCTGCCTTCTGGTTCTTCAGGAATTTGTGCAGAGTTTGCAGTCTAGTACAATATCATTTAAAAACTGTCCTAATAATACTCCTTATTTATTTTATGAAGCAGCACATGTTGGAGAAGATAGACTAGGGGACCCAGTCACTGCCTTTGATTTCGTATGTAAATACTAACCAGACTGAGATTTCTTAAGCAGAAAATGGAATTAGAAAATCTTCTGTTTTGGCAAGTGCTTAAAATTTTATAAGTTGATAAATAAGATTAACCATGTAGACCTTTTTTTGTTTTGTATCTGCACAACAGTGTGCTCCTTGAGCGGTCTTGATTAAAATAGCAACCATTGTACATGGTTGTATTGGGCAGCCACATTGCTGCAGTGCCCTCACATGTAGTCTGAATGCAAATTCCAAATGGTTGCTGCATGATAAGATTGGACAAGCATTAAATTCTTAATAATATATACCATACATGTGGAAGGCTATATTTTCTCATCCACAAGACTGTGATATTTGTCTGGGTCTTGTTTATTCGCTTAACAGCTTTTCTTCTTTGCAATGTCAGTCACATGGAAAAAAGTTTGGGGAAAAAGTTTATGGAAAAAAAAAATCAGTGGAGTAGTGCAAACTGAAACAGGCCGAATTTCTTTTCTCGGAGATATCTTTGAAGCCCTAACTAGGAAAAACTATCTTTGGCCTGACCCAGTGCTGGTGAGATCTAGTGATCCAGTCAAAGTGAACAGACACAGAGGTTGCTTTGGATCTAGATTATGGAAAATTAAATGCAGTATGGAGTGCATGATGGAAAATGTGCTTGGGGTGATTGGAGCCAGCCTAAGCTCATCCAGAGATGTGAGGAGGATGACGGCTTGTACCATAGCTAAGTGGATGAATGAAGGGGCAGCGCATCAGGCATCCCCGCTGCCGGGTTCCCAATCCTGTTTTACTTTTCTTCATACAAAATGGATTTGGCTTGATTGACACATAATCCCACAAAGGCAAAAGGTTTCATGGAGCAAAGATGGCTAGTTTGGGTGAGGTTGGCTAGTTTGATTCAATATCACTTTCCCATCAACTTCTCTTGGTTTTATGGATTCATATAATTTCTTTCTTGTCCAGTTGCAAGTGGCACAGAGATTTTAATATTGACTGTTGAATGTTTTTTGAGCTTTACTTTTTTATTTTATTTTTTAACTCAGAACAGCTGGAATTCAGCTGAATATCAGCTCAGAGCAAAAAGACATAAAACAAGCTCTCAGAAACATACTTTGCAGACAAGAAAATGTGACAGGTCTTATGTGAGGAAGACTTCCAGTGACATAGACTCAAGAAATACTTTTGCAATGAAGTATTTGCAGAGCATGCTAGCATTAAGATGTGTGTGCAGTGTGATCTCATTTTATGATCCGATGCCGTGTGTGGATTTGGGCCAGACACTGGCCTGGAAAGAGTTAAGCCCCCCTGAGTGGTGGGGAGACCACAGCTGCATCCCCTGAGCACTAGGATTTCCAGCCTTGCTGGGCCGACCCAGCTGTCAAGAATTAAGTAGTTCCCCAGCACTCTGTAAAAGGGAGGTGCTCTGGGGGCTTACTTTGGCTTGTGTGAGCTGGATGATTTGTGAGCGAAGGTAAAGGGAAAGCATGAGCTAAAAAGAAAAACACCCTTTTTTCTCCCCTTTTTTGGTTTGTACTTTCAGCAAAGTTTTTCTAGACTTTCCTTTTGAACTTCCATTTGTAGGTAAATAAATGGTATGTTGGTGGTACTAAGCGAAAAGTCCTCTGCTGAGGCCATGTTTTTATTAGGTAGTGAGGGCCAAAGGAGTCTTAGCTGCCTGTCCCTGAAGTGCTGGGGAGGCTGCTCTCCAGTTGCCTTTGGTGGCCTTGGCTTGTCATGACATCTCATGTTGGAGTGGCATAGAACTGTGTGTCCTCCTGCAAGGAAATTACTATTATTTCCCCTCAGGTCTAAATGGTGTTGGGTAAAACTTCCTCAAACTGGATTATAAGGATGTGAGCTGCTCCACTCTTGCATGGTGCCTGAATATGGGGAGTGGGGAGAGTTATCTAAGAAGCTGCAGGGAAGGGTGTGGAGGGGGAGAACTTGATATTAAAAGATTAAATCTATCTGAGGAATTAAAAGCAGCTTTCTGGCCACTGCTTCACAGAGAGGCTCTGCAGCCCGTGACAGAAACCCTGGTGGTGCTGGAGCTCCGTAGCGGTGTGATGAGGGCTCTGCGAGCAGCGGCAGGGCTGGGCTGTGGGGTCTGCAGCCCCTACCTGAGGAAGCCGTGTCTGCCGTCCTGCGTCTGTGTTTTTTTCCAAGTAGGCCATGGTGTGATACTGCAGTTATGAAACTAAGCAGTTATTTATTAGGGATAGCACAGTTGTAAAGACTGTGAGCTTAATCATTTTATAAGAAAGAGTGGGCAGCCATATGCTAGAAATAGTAAAGCTTCCCCCAAGCAACTTTGTTTACATAACTCTGTTTTCCCTCAGACTGTTGTTCTGTCAGTCAGAGTGTTTTTCTTGTGGAATAAGGAGCAAATCTCTTATGCTTGTTTTGAAACAGTAGTTGAAAAATAGAGTCCATGGAAACGGCGCACCTCCTGATTTTATTCTGATGTTTTTACTTGGTGTCTGTTTTCACTTTGCTTTTAAATGCCTCTAGGTGCAAGTAGGAAGATTTTCTTCGATTTGGTGTGTCTCCTGCTTTATCCTGTGCTGTGCAGGCATTGTAATCCCACAAATGTTCCCACAACCATCATGTGTGTCTCTGGCTAGGTAAATGATTGGTATTAGAAGTCCATTTGGACTGTACAGCAGGCTCAGGAGGAAAACTGCACCTGACAGAATACTTGCTGCAGATGCCTGTGATAAGCAGGCAAGAGGCACGGGCGAAGCCATTTAAACCGTGGAGGTTACAAGGCCACGGATGTATAGGAAGTGCCGCTGCTGCCTCGGGGCAGTGTGGGCTGAGAGGAGGGCAGGCTGCCTGGGAGGGTCTGCAGTGCCTGACCTGGGCCTTGCTGTGTCAACGCTGCTGTACTGAGCTTGCTCGAGCACCAAGGTTAGGGCAGTATTTCTGAGGACAGGATCTGTTTATAACAGGCAGCACTTGACTGCATTTTGTCTTTTGCTTGTGGTGATTCAGTGTATTATCTTTTTCTTACATTCTGCAGACTTACCTTCCTTGTTTTAAGGAGAAAATAAAATGGGCTTTTAATTTTTATTTCTTTTGTTGCTTTTCTTTTTTCTGTAATGTGCAATGGGACCTTTTATTGAAAGAGACCTTGAAGAGCCCTATGAAGCCACAGGACCTAGTTATAGGAGCCCAGAATAAGGCATGTATTACTCAGCTGTCACCAGTGTCTCAGGCCACAGGGAGTGAAAGGGCCAGCAGGCTTTACTGGACTAATTCATGTTAAATGTTACAGGTCTTCCAAAGCTGTTACTTATCAGTTTAAGCTGCCACCTTTTGTGTTTTTAATTAGTAAAGCATGACAATTCCTGTCTTGGCCACAGGACAATGAAGTATATTCTATAAGGCAAACAGCAGCTGCAGGGTGTGGGCACGATGATAAATAATCATGCCTGCAGGCACCAGGGAGGCATTTGGTTCTGCCTCGTGCCTCGCAAGAACCGTAGGGTGCAATTGCTGTGCAGTGGTCGCCTCCCTGTCATCTTATATTATTTAACAAATTCCATTACATTGTCTTCGAGCTCTGCCTTGCAGTTATAAAGAAACTCAAATATTATCTGCCATAGTGACTGCATCAGCAATTCACTTCCTATTTGAGTTTACTGCTGCTATTAAAATATCACTAGACTGCTGTTAGTGATGCAAAAGAGGCAGAAATTATGTAGCAGTTCAATTTAAGGCCCTGATCCTGTTACCTGGACAGTCCTTTGTTTTAAGAGACATCACTTGTGTAGATTATAGGCTGCTTTATTTATGCTTTAATCTGAAGGACTGTCAGTTGTCTGAGTCGCAAAATGCCTGTAGTCTATGATGCTCAGGAGTATTTATAACAATACCTTCAAATTTTGCATTATAATCTAACCTCTAATATTTCAGACCTCTATGCTTTACTCATGCTTGCTCATTGCCAAGTAACTTGTTTGCTTTAATTTTCATTTAAACACTGTATCTTCAAGAAAAGGTTTTATCATAATCGGAGACTATCAAGTTGGTGGTTCTTAGTCATTATAGCTTCTTTCAGTGGTAAATCTTCACAAGTGGTCAAACTATAGCTCTTAGACACCTAAATATTGATGTGGCCATCTTCTAGATCTCTAAAGCTTTTTATTCTTTTTTTCCTTTTTGAAAATATTTGTTCAGTCTTTAAAACTCCAGCTAGCTAGGGCCCAGCATTGTGGAGCTTTTGCTTTTCCCCGCTCTCCCACCTTGAATCACTTGATTGCTTCTTTCATGCCTTTGTCCTTAGACCTATTAATCCAATCTCTAGTTAATTATTTCATTTTGATTTTATAGCATCTGTCAAACACTCTAGGCATTTTCCATAAATTAAATATGCAAGTGTAGACTGTAAGCTTCATATAAACAATACAGAACAATCCCATCAAGCAGTCGTCATACTCAAAATTGCTTATCACTATTTCTTGCCTCAATATATCAGCTAACATAATAGAGCTTATCTTAATGGCTGTTTTTCTCTGTATGTGGTTGAAAAGAGAAAATGATTGTGTGTATAAGAGCTCTTCCTTGTTTTGTGTTTATTCTGAAGTTTGGGAATAAAATGCTTAAATTACTAATTTGAGAAACTAGTGGTTTTTGTTTTATTTTTAAGAAACAAATACATTAATTGCATGTGCTTTTAAAAAAAAAATCCCTAAGTTGAGATATTTTGGCTTTTGTTTCTTCATTCATTGATGATTTGCTTCATTGCCTTGAAAACAATCCTTTAGCTCTTAAGATCTATTTACCTTTTATTCATTGTCTTTAGAGCATGTCCTGAGTCAAGGTAAGTGCAATGGAGCCTTGATCTCTACTAAATGCTCCACCATCTACTGTTCAAACATACAATAGGAAATATGTTGTGAGAAAGGAATGAAAATATCAGATCTCCATTCTGAAGGAAAGCAAAGCTCCAGAGGCGGTAGGTGAAGGGAGACATAAGAATAACTGCTGAAAAAGGTCTGCAGAATTCATGTATTCATTTTCTTTTAAAGAAAAGAATTAAAATTATTTCCCCCTCCAAGGAGTCTGTGTTACTCTCGACCTTTCTGGAAGAGTCACCTGCCCCTGAAGTGCAGCCATCTGTTTAAGAATGCATTGCAACATTAAACTGCCAAGTAGGAAATGAAATCAGGCAAAATAACAACTGCAGCTGGAACTGTGGAAGAACTAAGTAAGTAGAATCAAGCAAGGAGTTTGAATTTTAGTCTGATTACTATGGTAGTTGGTGTAATTTTTTATTTAATTTAAAAAGAAAAAGGCGGGAGGGAGGGGAAAAGAAGAGTTCTTAACCTTAAATGCTGTATCTGAGAGCTAGAGGATCCAAGTACTATCTTGTGAATACTCACTAGTTTGCTTTAGTCCTACTTAATTTTATTCCTTTAAGTGCCTTAGGAGTTCTTCCACGCATCAAACCATGGCACATAAAGGAGCAGAAAAAAACCCCTCCTTTCTTCTCTCCCATGTCCTTGGCCTAGATGGGAAGAAGCCCTGTGTGATTTCTTACCTTGGACACAGCAGTTCACCCTGTAACTCAAGTTGCACTGAAAAGGGAAGTGGAAGATCCTGCAAACAGGGCAGGAGTTGCTGCCTAACCTTGGCAAAGCGCTCAGCCTCTCTGTGCCTCGCTCTCAAAACTGTTAAAAGGATCTAGTATCATCTCTCCATTCGGCTAAGGAATTTGGATCATATGTACTGTGCATGACCATCATGGGAGAGTAAATACAGCCCAAATCATTTCACAGAAACAAATGGACATGTACCCTGAACCTAGAGTGAACATTTTCATTTTGTCTGTCTTTTATAAGTTTTGCTCTCACATTAATTAGTTTGCATGGTGGCAAGGCAAATATTTCTCCCCTCTGCTTTTTCCAAGGCAGAACTTCCTTCTTGAGCTGGTCTACAGTCAAAAGAATTGTTATTAATCTGACAAGTTGTTTCCAACTGCTGTGAGCATGTCATTAAAAGGATCTTCCTAACCCACACATCAGTCTTTTTGACATCTGTCATGCAGCTTAGATCATATATTTTTCCCCTCCATGGGAAACAGTCATACTGTAAACATTCTTTCGTTACTCCTAGTCTCATGTCAAAAAGAATCATATACTTACTTTCAGCTTGTCCAACTTCCCCTTACTAATGGCAACCACAGATCTATAAGCGTTCTCCCTGATTTTCCATCTCTTTGCATCCCCTTCCTAGTTGCTGGCAAGCTGCAAGAAGTCAGAAATATAGACTTTGCATGAAGTTAGCTGTACATATTGCTAACAGATTATGGGCGTCTAATAATGAAGCCAGTTAGCTCCTGTCACTATTTCTAATTTTTAATCCTAATGATAGATGGAATTCTTTTAAAAAGACCCCAGCTAGGTGTTTCAGGCTGCTGCTGTTGTCTCTTACTCCTTGTTCTCTTTACTGGACTTCTGCTCACAGCTCTCTATTTATGTAACTGCTTATACTTTTCCTTTCTCTCTGTTGCCCTCACCTTTGGTGTTCTTTTTATGTTGTAAATAGCTATTTCTGTTTTCCATTTTTTTTATATGTGCACTTTCACATCAACGACCGAAATCTGGCATCATGCTTGACTGTAATTCAGATGTCAACTTGGATTGAAGCCATTCTGGGGAGGATGTGCAATTGAACTGGCAGGGAATAAATGATGGATAATGAAAATAAGCATTTACTTTGTCAGGACCTCAGCAGATCATTTATTGGAGAGCATATTCTAATGAGTGCCACCCACACCTACCAGATGTGTCATCAGGGATCAGGCCAGATTGTTTGGGGATTGTTTGACATCCAAACAACTCAAAGGAGGGAAGGAAGGGGGAAATTGCAGAACTTCAATCAATAAGATAGTAGATGACTGGGCACATTTATTAAAAGACTTCCATATAGCACCCAAATCATCAGTAAAAAGCCTGCTTTAGTTTGACCTCTGAATTATATAAATCAATATTAGTCGTGTAGCCAGACTGCATCTTTCTCTTCATTTTTTGTATGTGTTTTTTTGTGTATAATGTAAGTGGTAGAATGTCATGATCTGATTGAGGAATGTGAATTTTGCTGTCACATCAGTAGAAATCCTTGGTCTCTAGGATTAGTGTTGATTTCCATATCCACATTGCTCAGCTGCAATACAGCGTTCGTTCCTAAAGCTCTAATTATGTGGCACCCTGTCTCTAGTTCATTTGGCCAGCTTGCCCATGTTTTCTAACAAAATTATTTTAGCTGTACACAGATGATAAGTTATACACGATGATGCTGGTATTCTGTGTCTCAATTTATTCATTGCTTTTTGAAAGTTTTTTTAATTTTTTAACTGTGAAATTTGAAATTTAAATTCTAAAGGTAACTTAAATGAGAAGAGTATAATTTTCATTCTATTCTATGTTGAATATCTGCAGACTTAACTCTCCTTGGGTATGATTTAAAATATTGTCATAATTGATTCCCTGGAAAACTTAGCTGTTTTTTTTCCCCAGTTTCATTAAAATTAGTATAATTTTTCAGTGAGATTTCAATGAGAAGTTCAAGCAGAGTTGGGACTTTAGAAACATGTTGCTTTTTATTTTATCCTTCAGGAACAGCAAGGCATAAAGTGCTTGTTAGACTAGAGGAACACACTATATTCCTTACACTGGGAGAGGCAAATCAGCTCTGGAATCCTGTAAGCATTGCCTGTTGGAACAGCTTGGCATCTGTGGCAACAGAGGTAGTCCCATTCCCTGAATTTACTCACATGTAGTAAGAACATGCTACAGCAGTCTGGTTTGTCATGGCTTTCCTGATAAGGAGAGCAAGAAAACTAGAATGAGGGATAATACTAACCTTGATTATGAGGGATTGCAGGGAGTCAGAGAAGAAAGAAGAACTAAATTTTTGAAGTTAAAATAATGCCAAATCCCCTCTAATGAAAAATGTTAACCATGCCAGATTTATCATCTTGTTTTTACATTGGATCCACCCTCCAACCTCTTAATCAAATTTGCATGTTTTGATTGGACACATTTTGAGACTGAATCCAATGTCTTTTCTTGCCTGTAAGTTACTTATTGTGTTTCACTCAAGGAGTAAAAATAAACATAGAAATTCAATATACTTCCTTCACATTTCCAGATATATGAGGTAGAATTAGAAATCTGAGCCTATCAAAGTTTATAGGGTGATGTTTGGATCAAGCTTTTTGAGTACTTACGAAAAGATTCCATTAAGTTAACACCGCAGTTGGGTTGAAATCCCATCTAGTCAATACAATCATTAGTAACACCTGGTAAAAAGGTAGTAAGACTTGACTGTAAGTTGATTGCTTTTTGACTTGCATATTTTGAAGGAAATGTACTTATATTTTAATTTAGGCATATTTTATTTCCAGCCATGGTGTTTCTGCCATCTTTTGTCTTTACCAGATGCTGTAGGTACATAATAAATTCTAGTAACAGATTGTAGTTTAAATGCAATCTAAAGCAGAAGCAGAGAGAAAAAAATATATATGATTTTGCTAATGTCAAAATGTATGGTGCGCCCAGTTATGCTGTGGACAGTTAGATTTTTCCCTTTGCCGAAAATGTTTTAGGAGAACTAGGCAGAGGCATGTGAAAGGATGATCTGGAAGGGGTGTTGGGGTCAAACAACAAAAGGCTCCTTTTTATAGTAGAGATGACAGATACCATAGGATGCTTCACTGTAGACATTTGGGATATTGACAGTTTGTGTTATTTTGAAGTCATGGAGACAAATTATTGGAAGAAAACTATTTCAGAAACTCTACATTGACCAATAATTCCATTTTCAACCATGATCCTCTTCACTGGTGCATATGTGAAAAATTGGAGCAGATGATCCTTGCTTCACACTTGTCTTCGTGTGCTTTTTATGGCTATAATAGTCAAGGGCAATAGCACCAGGGACTGTGTAATATTTTGAGGAAGCAGGGAGAAGAGTAGAGAATATATTAGGATTTGGACGGGATTTCCTGCTGAGAGCAATGACTAAGATCCCATAAATATTTCCTGTTGGTCCAGCAGCTGCAGAAATTAGTAAGGTTTTCCCCACCCATTTATTTTAAGCCCTCACAGTGCCATCTCTTCACCATGAACTGTATTTAAAATGTAAATAAAAAAAAGGCTTTTAGGAGATTTAACTATTTCCCTTGGTATTTAAATTATTCAATTATAACTAAAGCTATTAAAATGCAGTTAATTAAAATGGTTAGATTGTTTTCCTTTGCACTGATCACAGCATTGCCCTACTTCTCCCTCTAGCTGTTTAATTCCTATTAAAAATGATAATGCTTTACTTTATTCATAAATGCAGTAACCTTACGTACATTCTTCAAGTGATCTCTTTGGTACAAACTGTGCTGGTTTTCTTCTTTTCTAGCAGTGAAGCGGAAATTCTGCTGTAGTCTTTAGAGGTTTAATCAGCAATAAGAGGACTCAGAATTCAAACATTAGCATTACCAAGTCACAAAAAATTATATAGCTCCCAGTAAAAAGCATCGCTCTTATTTTGATGCACTGTAATGTTAGGGATGGTAGGAGAACCCTGAAGCTTAATAAAAGGTAGAACCTAAATAAAGGTTTCAAAGGTTTCATAACTCAAAAAATAAAGTTACTAGATCTACACTTTTAAATATTTTATTTGAACAGTTTCACGGCATTCTGTTGGGAACAACAAACTAGCTGGAGTACAGATGGGCAAGTGCTTTAAAAAACATAAAAGGGGCCAAGGCAAGTTCATCTTGTCTCATCTCTATCGTCGCAGATAAGAAGGCAACAAATCTACCCCTCTGGTTTGTGCACTGCAATAAGAACCATATAGCCCTTCTCTTCCATGCTCATAGAGGCCCTTCTGTCATGTGGGTTTTGTCTCCTTTCTGAGGTGGAGCTGAGTTGTGATGAACTGAGGAGATCTGTAGAGCCTCACCTTCTCACTGAATAACAGGGATGTTTAAGGTAAGGCCCAAAAGAAGCTCTCCTCACGTGGCTTTTTTATGTAGTGCAAGACCAGTGTCTGGGGAAGCACCAAGGACTTGTGCAGTCACTGTAAATGTGAGGTCTTAAGTTGAGATGAGTGGTTGGATCTGAGTGTGATAGGAAGGTCAGGGCTTGGGATGTCTTTGAAGAGTTTTTCAGCTGCTGCTGAAGTTCTAGCTCCACTGAAGCAGCTGTCAGAGGTCCCCAGCATCTCAGGTGGGCAGCTCTTCTTTACTGGTGTGTGGGGCTGGTTTCACAAGGAGGCCCTCTCTCTCCTGTGTCTTTCTAGAGCACTGGAAGATGCAGGTGCTGCTGGAGCTCCCAAGCTTAGCAAACACGACTGCCCAGGATAGCAGCGTTGCAGGGAGCAGAGGGGTCTGCGAGCTGCGGCGGTGCAGAGCGCAGGCCGCATGGGGCAGGGGCTTGAAAGGCTGCTCTAAGGAGGCCTCGTGTAGCACAGGAATAGGAAAAGAGCGACGATAACACAGGCAGTTGAGTTTTAACCCTGAGCAGGGGTAAAACAAGCTCAGCTTGTTACAGCTGGTGAAAGGGTGATGGCAAGTCAGTGATTCGTGCCTGTTACCTCCTGATAAATGCAGCAGGTATTGTGTGAGAAACCCTGTGTGATTGCAAACCTGGAGAGATCACTGCACCAGGAGTGGAAGGGGAGAAGGATGGTCCATCTAGAACTGTCTTGAATGCAAGCAGGAGGTTTGGCTGGATTTCAAAACCTCTGGTGTTTGAGTTCATTAGACCGTTAAACTTTTAATCTAAGAAAGGTTTATTTCCTAGAGTGCTGCCCATTTTTCAGTCACATGACTTTTTTTTTTTTTAACCGAGTGTAATTTCAGTGGAATGTAGCAATTACTTTGCCTAACTTTCTAGCTCTTTTTTCCCCCCTCCTCTCTCCACACAGTGAAATAATTCATTTGCCACTTGAATGAGGGTTGCAGTGATTTTTTTCCTAGGTAATCTTGGATATTCTGAGTCTTTGGGGAATCTTAAAGGATTGAGAACAGGACTGCTTCCAAAACATGGTCCAGTATTCAAAATCTAGAAATGCTGGGATTCTATCAACTCTAATGAAAAACATCACTGAAAGCTTCTAAGGATTTTTTTTTTCTTATTTGGAAAAATAAATTTTCAGTGATAAATTTTCAGTAAAGGATATTACATGTTTTTACATAATACTGAATCTGGCTAGTCACTTCCAGTTCTGTTTTTCATTTTGTTTTCCTTCTAATGTATTTCTCACTCAAAGGCTCTAAAATGGTCTCAGGTTTTAATGAATACCGTCAAGCTGGGGATTCAGAAATATGCTAAAGAATATGGCTGGTCACTTACTGCAGTCTCCTGCAGGAATGATGTCTGCCTATGAGTTTCTGTATGAGATTTGTGGGCAGAAATGTAGATATCGGTGCTAAAGTTTCTTCTCTTTTTTTTTTTTTTTTTTTTAATCCACACCATCCTTTTCTGAAGGACTCCGTAAGGGGCTCTGTTGTGTCTTTCTTCACTTGTCTCTGTAACTATCAGTGCTCAGGTTTTCTCTCTGCTGATCTATTTAGCATGACTGTTTCAACTGGATCTCTGATGGTGGAAGTTCTTAGAATCTGTCTTCCACATGTTATATTTTGTGCAATGCATTTCCTTTCTCAACAGCAATAGCTGAGGTAGTTTATTTCTTTCCAAGCTAATTTTTAATTACTATGTGTTTTCGTTATTCTGGGGGCTTGTTAGAGAATTTTGTTTATAAAATTTCTGTGTGGTTACAATCTCAAGTAGATGGTTGGAATGACAGGATTCTTGAGAAATCAGTTTGATACAGACATAAATCCATGTATTTGAAAGGGTTAGCTCTTGCTTTATATTAGGAGTGGGCTTCTCATATTTTTCCATTTTGTTACTTTATTACATACTTGTTACTAAGTATAGGAAAGTCTATAGGAATTCAAATAAATACATTTTTGTTACTACTTTAAGTTGTTTAAATACCATAAATAAGTGTAGCATGTTACAAAATAAGGAAGTCCTTAGCCATGCATTTGATAAATGTAGCATTCAAGTAAAAAATATTCCTTCAAGTTTTAAACTTCATAACACGTTGACATCTGATGTGTTAAGTGCTGCTGCTACAACCAAATTGGGGGTGGGAGTTTGAACCTCCTCCTCACTGCTCCAGTGCTGCTGCCCTGTCTTTCCTCACACTCTCCCGTTAGGAGCTAGGGAAACTTGCTCCTCACAAAATTCCGGATAGGAGTTCAGGTCAGATCACTGACTTGTAAAAGACTGGACAATTCATTTTGAACTTATTTTTCCTTGATAAATTTGCTTTTAAAATGGGGTAAAAGCAAGATACAATTTCAAACTCTATGTAGCAGCTAAGACACTGTAGCAAATGTCATAATTCTGCATTAGCTATAAAACAATACTAACTTGTAAGAGATCTTCACTTATTTTCCATTATATAGTAAGGAAATCATTCCTAAGGCCTTTTCTATATTACTACTTTCATTCTGGTCCCGAGTGCATCTGCTTTGGGGATTTTTACGCACACCAAAGGGAAGCTTTGCAGGTGCAGAATAGCTGCTTCCTGGAGATGGCAATATTTTACAGCAGGTGACTGATTGCCTACTACTTTGGTGGTTTATGGCAAAGACACTCAAAGAGAGGCAGTCCAAAAATGCTGTCAAAATCTAGAATGTTTTCCTGTAGCAGGAAACACCCCAGTAAGAGCCGAGATGCAGAGGAGGAGAGCGGAGGTCAGCGCGACGGTGCCCGAGTGCTCCCGTGCTGCAGCTCCTGCTGCTCCATCCTCGGCAGCGTCAGGACCGTGTGCTGGGCCCTGCTGCAGCTCAGCCTCGCTCCCAGAGCACACTCAGCCCATGTTTGCTCCTTCGTGTCTGCTGTGCAGGTCTGCAGAAGTGCCTGATAATGCGGCTGCTGGTCTTGGGTCAGGGTCAGTTCCAGCCATGATCCTATTCAGTGAGAGCCGGGCTTCAGCTTCCCTAGTGCATCACCGAGCCCAGCACGATTCATGTGTGCAGTGCTGCTGTTTGCCTCTTGAATACTCTTCTGCAGCTTCTTTGTAAAATGTCTAGTTTTTGTAATTGTTTAGCGTCATTCTTCTATTACGTGTAGCTCTGCGGCCTGATTTGCATCATAAATCAAATACAGTACGTGGTAAGATATCCAAAGTGATTGGCCCATTTCAAATCATGCCCAAAATCACAAAACTACCTTTCAAAAATCCAAATGTTTCAAAACTCAACCTGTTAAGAATACGGATTTATTTGCATTCAACCCTGCAAAGTTAAAAGCATGAACTTAGGCAAGAGCTGAGCTGAGATAGCCAGTGCTGTTTGCATGGAGCTGTATAAAACTCGCATTCATGTGGACAGTAGGGTTTATAACAAATGATTACTGTGTCATTCTTTTGTGAATGTAAGTGGACAGCTGACCAAGACATCAGCTTTCGATTGACAGGAAATATTGCCATATGGAAATCTGACTTGATTAAAAAATAGAATTTTCTCCCTTCACTAAAATATAATTTGACACTTAAGATGTTCATGTTTCTATTCAGTGATGCTCTTTTTTTATGCTGCATATTAGATTGATTGTTAAGGAGATTCCAAATTAATTTAATAAAATTTAATAAAAATTAAGAGAAACTTGAATCTAGAGAAAGACTTGCTTGACAGAAAATAGATTTTCTTTTAAAAAGAAAATAGAAACCCCACTCCAAGCTGACATACTAAGTATGTTGGTGAAAATTTACAGTTTGCTACTGTTTCCTTACCAGCTCTATTAATCGGTTTATGGTTTAACTGAAAATATCTTGGGGCCAAAACTGTACCTGCCTCTTCGCAGGCCTGTCCAAAGAGGATGTGTGAGGCACAGGACTGCAGTCTCCTTGCAGCCATGAGCCAGCTGGAGTTAAAATATCACTGAGCGGTTCTGGGTAGGAGCAAACGGCTCTGTCAAATTCTCCGGGAGGCCGGGAAAGGGAGGGAGGCAACGGCGTCCTCCTATCTGACAGCCTGCAGTGTCAAGCAGTGACATATTACACACATAGCCTGGAAGGATGCAGGCATGCTGTTCTGCACATGCTGTTCTGCTAATCCTGGAGGTATTTTCCTTGCGCCCACGCAGCTACCACTGGGCTGTCCTCCTGAATTGCTACCCCCTAATTCTCTCTCTCCAGCGCCTCTAAATGACCATGGGTTAGCCCCATGCAACTTGGAAATTTTGTACAGCCTTTCCTCCCCAGTGCCGTGTACAAAAGCTATCATTTAGCGTCAGGCAAGCTGCACTAGCTTTGCTTCTCCCCCTATAAGTTAATTCTTGGGTCCCTCTATCTCTTGCTTACCCTTTCTTTTGGGCCGGAATGCAAATTGGAGTTGTGTAACTAACCTGTGAGTCATTCTTCCACTTGCAAAATCTCTCTCTGGGTGGGCCTTGCTGGCTTTCAGTTAGCTGTCTCTGCCATTACCACTGGCATGTTTTCGTATTCTCTTCTTTGCATAGCCCTTGTGTTCATAATTGTGATTTTTTTTTTTCCCAATGAATAAATATCATGTTTAATTATAACAGCCATTTCAGTCTTCAAGGACTGTAGCTCAGGCAACATGCAATGTCTCTGTGTTTGTGTCCTGTTTTAGTAAATCTGATGAGTTTCTACTCTCCAAAACAAAACAGAGACTCTTAATATTTACATGTCTTTATTTAAATATAATTTTTACTTGTCAAAACTGTAGAAAGGCGGGCACCAAGAAAATAAAAGACTCGTTAAGTTCATTTCACTGATGCAATGTATCAGTGTAATAGGGGGCTGGGAGAACATGCTTCTCGCTTTTATATTAATTAGCAATCTTTAGTTGCATTTGTTTATTTAAATCATGCCATTCTATTTCCAGAGAGCAAATCGGAAGTCTGTAGAAACCCGATAATCACACAGTAATCATATTGCTTGTGGTTGGTTAGTGCCTGCCCTCTGCCTCGTGATTATCCTTATAAGTGGAATGAAAACACTAGAAACCTTGCTTATTCGTGGTGCAAGTCAGAGTGTCCTTGAGGAAAGGTGTATAAATCAAGTGAACATTAAAAATACATTTTAGTTCAACATTACTCTCTGCAACCGAGCTGGGTGCTGAACAGCTATTACTTCTTGAAAATAATACTTGTCCTAGATTTTCCTGTAATAAAAGCTTTGATTTAAAAAAAAAAAAAAATCTAAGCATTAGAGGGGTCAGTGTTGCACAGTATTTAGGGAAACAGTTTAGCAGTTATCTGTTAACTCTGCAGTGTGCAAAGCAAATATGCTGTTGTTCCTGGTTATTGGTGATTAGTATTTATTATCAAGGGACAGAGGACTAGAAACAGAAAACATTTATACTGATACCTTTGAATTTAGCTATAACATCCTTTGAGCCTGTGTCCTCCTTGTTTTTTCTTTTTTTTTTTATTTCATAAATAACTCAGGAAAAAAAAATGTGATAAACAGAATGAGCTTGAGTGAAGGCAGAATTCTTTTTGTACAACTTGGGCCCATTCAATAAAGGAGCAGAGAATATGTCTCAGTTCTGACTTTCAGGTAGAATGTATGAGTAATTAGCAATCAAACCCAGCTTAGATGAAGTATTCCTTGAATGATCTTCAATAATAACCTCTGAAAACCATGCTCTGCCCACAGACAACAGATAGGAACAGAAACATCATTTTAGGGAAATCTGTTCTCAGATTCCTTGGACAAGAGCATCAGCTGCATTTGGCACTGACTGCAGGGAGGATAGAAAATTTGCCTGTAAATCATTCATGTAATCTCTGGTCTTCAGGCTGTTTCAGGGCTACTTTGGACCCCAAAGTACTTTAGACCAGCATCAGCCCTCGTTCGAGCTCATGTCTTGCCATCAGGATTCACTTCACCCCTGAGGGATCCTTGCAGCTTTCCTACCACATGCCTGTTTCGTGCCCACCTGTGTAATCCACAGACATCCCACTTTCTGGGCAGCTCTCCAAAAGACCAAATCCACTCACCAGCAAAGCACAAAGCAACTGGAAAATGATCAAGGAGTTTGTAATTTGAAGGAAAAAGAACAGGAGTGTGTTGCCAAGTAAGAGGGCCATCAGTCCCACAGACAGCAGTGCTATCTTATGTAAAAATATTCAAATCCTAGAGAAACTGAATCAGAGAAATAATCAAGTATGGAGATTCAAGATGCATGTGTAGAAGATTCTTGTTTAGTAAACTCATGTTTAATAGGACATGAGAATCAATTACAAAGAATGAAAATACTAAAATCTATTCTTGATAACTGACTGAAAAGAATTTGAATATGAGAAATTTTGGCTACTCTGAATTTGCTTTGAGAGAGTAAAAGTAGAATAAGAACTAAGAAGCTAAGATTTTAAGACAGGTAGATTTAGTCATCTAGCTTAAGCTGCTGAAAATATTGTTAATTAGAGGATATACAATATGGAACTTCAGCAATGATAAGTGCAAATGATGTTTTAGTGGACCTATTTAATCATGTCTTCAGGCACCTGTGCCTTGGCCAACAGAATTAATCATGAAAATTTTCTGTGTTGGGCTGAACTCAGCTGACTGTGATTAAAATTTTCTCTCTCTATTGACTTGGAAACAGACTCTGAAACATAATGATCTACAGCAACATGTTCATACAAATTACTGAATTCCTTTATGTAGATCCAACAAATGTAAATAAGTATCACTTTTAACAAAGGATTTTCTTCACTGCTGTGTGTTTTTCTGCAATAATGATACACAATTGTTTTTTTGGTCTCTTAATGAGTTAAGATTTAACTAGGGAACTGGAAAAAATGTCTTCAGCTTCCTCTTTCCCCTGATTTTAATGAAAGCCAAAAAGCTAATCTCAAAGTCTAGCACATGCCACAGTCTCTTTCCTTTCTAATACTGTCCTCATAAACTGCCTTGTGCCATTCATTTTTTTTTTCTTTGGGGTTACAAGGTAGACCGGTTTTATTTAGTGGTTGTTGTTACAGATAACGTGTTCCTTAGCACTGTTAATTTTTTTCCTGGAAATCCTGAAGACTCATTCTGGACGTACACACAGTTAGCATTTCTATGGTAAGAGATATCAACCTACAAATCAGTGAAATGCAGAGACTCCTACACTAGGATTTTACAATTTGTTTTCATCACTGAGTAGCAGCATATTAAAAATCTCTAGCTGACATCCCCAGTATTTGAAATGGCATAGTCTAAAATTCGCCTGAAAGCAGGTAGAGGCTGGGTAATGATGCTAGAAAACCAATGCAGATTGGCAGCTGCTATATCAGGAGGAGCTTTTTCTTCCACGTCTCTGAATGTTGAAGAATTTTGCAATTTTTTTTTTTTTAGTTCCTTTTTGTTGCCTTATGTTGTAAAAGCTTTTCTCCAATCAACAGTAGAACCAGATGGATATAAGGTGTATTGCAATTTGTTTCACATTTGCTGTTTGAATGCCTTATGATTAAGATGTCATATTTCTATTTGTTGATGTTTTTTAGGCAGTGATTACTCACTCTCTGAGATGTGGCTGTTAAAATGTTTGAAATCAGGGTGATTCTATCAGAGGTCATGTTAGAGATGGTAGTAAAAGTCCAGAGGCAATTCTGTAAATTTTCTTGCCATATGCATGTATTCTATTAGACAGAATAAAATTCTTTGAGATTAAAGCTCAACATCCAATAAAAATAATGTAATCAGCAGTTCTCCTGTTATAACTGCTTTGACATAACACCTCAAAAGTTGAAGTGTCACTAAGTTTTTAAGTTGGTTCTGTTTTCTGTTGATAAAATGAAATATCTCTCTCAAGTTTACTACAAGTTAGGCTTCGGGGACCTATAACAGATTTCACTTGAATCTCTCCCATGTTGGCAAATCATTTAAGCGCGTGCTTAAGCTTGTCCTCCTTCTGCAAAGTGTTTTAGTGTTTCCTAAGGGCAGCTTGCTGCAGGCCAGCGAGGCCTGAGCGTGTGCTAACAACTGAAAGTGCAAGGTAGCCGAGTGCTTGAGTGCTGTGCAGAATAGAGGTGGACTCCACAATTGAATAAGTAGATCCAAAGGTCTGTATGATTCCCCTGTGTTGAAAACTGCCTTTGCAGCTATGAGTAAGTTCCACTTCAAGAAAAAAGAAACCTGCAGAAGGAGAGTCGCGTTGTTTATCATTAGCTGGTGTGAACACAACAGAAAGCCTCTGTTTTCAAGTTGCAGTACATGAGGTCCTTGGAACTGCATTTCCCCTCAGCCCATCTCCTTCCTAATTTCCATGTACAGTTTATATTTTGTAGCAGAAATCAAAAGACATACTTTACATTTAATGCTCTTTGAAGTTGGTATTTAAAACAAACAAACAAAAAGAATTAGGACAACATAAGCTCTGTCTTTCAATTTAACAAAACTTACAAAAGGACAACTTTGTTTTGACTGGAGAGTTTATTCACATGATTTAATTATTCCACATACTTTCCTTATTTTTCTTGTTTTAAGATAAGGTTGAATTCTTTTATCTGCTGGGCAAGCTCCTCTTTTTCTTGTAGAAGAATGTCTCATCTCTGTTGCTCCGGAGCTGAACAGAATTGATTTGCATTAAAAATAGAGTTTTTGCTGGAGAGTTTTTTATCCAAAACAGAACAAGTTGCAAACTATTTATCCTTTTTTCCAGGTTACGTTTCAGTATCCTATCAAAATCTTCACAGAGCAGAATGGAGTTCCTTGTGACTTGAAGCAACAAAGCTGAGTCAAATTTTGATACTCAAAAACCCATCCTTCTCCGTGCTGAGAGTGGACTTTTCTGCTTACCAGTGACTCCCATGGACAGTTTTCCTAATTCAGAGTGAGGAGAATAAATATTTTGAGATGTTTCTTTCTAGATTGTATCTTGTTTTGAGTACAGGAGGGACAGTTTGTGTAGCACAGATACCATTCCCAGCTCTCGGCGCTTCTACAGACTTGCTGGTTGTATTATTCAGTCTAGTTGTCAGTTTCCTGTTTTCCAGGAACTGAAGTTCAAGCAAGAAATGCTCTGGGAAATACCTACTTTGTAGCACCCTTCCAACTCAGCAAAGCCCAATTTACCAAAGGAGTCAGGAGTGGGAGACTGAAAGAGCAGCAAACCCATCCTGGTGCTGTGAGAATAAGACGTGGAAACACTATGCTCATTCCTTTGCTCTGCAGCAGTTTTGAGGCTTGAAAGGTCCTTATGAAATTTGCCAGTGATTTATATTAATGCTGTTTTAAAGCCAAATGCTCACTAGCAAAATGTGTTGCAACTTCAATGCGTTTTTCCTTCAGTAGCTTTTCATTCAGGAAAACAGATTATGGTCCACAATAAGCATGAAACACAACAAAATGACAATTCAGGGTCTCCAAAAAACCAGTTTCTTGGTCCAGAAAGGATTGTTTTCTACCCTGTGATTGTCCCAATCAGAGCACGTTTAACTCAAAACCGGACTTCACTTCAGCCATGGCCTTTGTTAGGAGTCTGTTGCCACTCCAACATCTGTTCCCCTCAGTAGGATTTTCCCACATCCAGCCGGTGTCCCTGGCCCCACTGCCCCTCAGCGCCGGCTGCTCCGGGGAGCCGGGCTCGGCCGGGTATGGGCAGCGCTGCCGGCACCAGAAATGGCAGCATTTTTAATATAGAGAATGAAGGTATTTCTGTGGCAAATTCTTTGAGTATCAAATTACTCGAGCTAGTAAGTTTGCAAAAGCAATTTGATATTAATTCTTTGGCTTCAGTGTTCCTATGATTTTCTTGCTGTGTGCCCTTTAGTTTTTTACATAATATTGCTTCTATATTTACTTCTATATTTATTTATTTTATTTATTTACCAAAGGTCTGAAATCATACTGTAGATAAGAATATCGGCTATCAAAAGTGTAATGATACGTTTTTCTCTTCCTATTTGTTACATATTGTTGCCTGGTTTTCAGAGGTGAGGAGTTCTGGTGCTGCCGTAAATCAGGTATATGCTCAACTGTCTGAGGTCAGGATCTGTTTGTTCAGTGTAGATGCACTTTTTTCTTTTCATAGAGCAAATTATGTTAATGCCAGAAACATCTGCTGTAAAACAAAACAAAAATTTTCTAAAGCATGTGGGGTCTCCATCTCTATGACCCTTGTGAAAATGAGAGAGAATATAAAATACGTGTAAAGTATTCCAGTTGCAATTGGATATCATTTGTGTTGGTTTAAATGATTCATCAAAACCCAGGGCAGCAGTGTTTGTCATCTAGTCCTTTACTTAGAAACTTGTCAAGGAACAAAACAGCAAGTTTTGGGAGGTTGTGAAGGACAGGCAAAAGAAAATCTAAATTTTGGTCAGGGACTCAGAGGATAAGTTGATTGAAAGTTTGATTAACATAATTTTATTAGAAAATTCATGCTTTTAATGCTTTTACTTGGACTCTTGACAGAAATTTTGCAGGGGACACAGACATTCTTAATTTAAAATATTTTCAAGTTACTTCAACATACTAGATATATTAACTCATATCCCCTGTCCTCTCTTTTAAAACAATAAATGACAAAACAGTCTGGAGAATTTGTATTAATACTAGCCTGCAGTAGCCTCTAGTGGCCTGAGGCAACTGGTTGTGTGCAAAACACAAATGCTGCTGGCACCCATTATTCTGATTTTTTAGTTATGTGCGAGTTAAATACTTATCTATATCTGCTGTATTTGAGATAATTCTTGGTCTTGGGCCAGTGTCATGCAAGACCAAAAGAAAAAAAAAAAAAGTGTATGTTTTCAGTAGAGCAGGAAAACAAGTCTGAATTTGAATTTTTGTTTATTATGTTACCCTTGAACATTAGCTAAGATGCCTTTTATTCAAGTTGTAGCCAGCCTAACAGAGCTGGATTCTCCGTGTGAGAATCCAGGCTCCTTTGAGGCTCTTGGGTCAGCAGCTTTATATGTAACTAGGGTCTTAAAGGCCCAAGAACCACCTCACTTGTTAACAGAAACCCAGACTCATTTTTATGTGTTTTTGTTAAAGGCATTGAAGAAATGAACACTCAGAGAACTCTATCACAAATGCGGCGCTACTAGCGATGATCAAAACACATGAAAGCAGTACAAATTTCAGACCATAAGAAAATCAACAGGCTAGTCTCAATATTGATTAGGTGTGTATTTCAGGTTAAGTATGAGATAATGTTACAAATAAATCCTAAACTTTAAGGAGTGGTTTAAGAACAAGGCTATTGATGGAGTTAGAAATCTTAGCAAAATAGTTTTAACTGAATCAAGTGAATACCAGCTGAGAATGATGGAATATTTTGCCTCTGAAATGAAACTGCTGCTTTATTTTTCGAACCACAAAATTGGAGCCAAATAGAAAGTTTCCAGTCCTGATTTGACATTGTGATGGCTTGCATTGCCTTCATTTCCCTCCCAGTAATGATATTACATTACGGGTCTTGAAAGAACACTCTGATTAGTGGGAGTATAATAGATGGCATCTTTATATATTTAAAAAAATAATCATAAACCCAGAAGACAAAGCCTAGGTATCTAAATATCTTTGAGATTGTCTTCAGAATGCTTAAAACTGTCTGGCTTTCTTCTTCTATAGATGCTGTAAGTCCATCTGGACATGCATGTGTACAATAAACTTTCACAGTATATAGTCAAATAAGGGCTTTCCCCTCTCCAAGCTAATAAAACACAAAAATATTTTAAAAAATGAAAGAAAAAGGTATACCAAGTATAGTCAGGTGTTTCAAGATCCTAATTTCTGGTTTCATCTTGAGGTAGAGCAACAGTCAAGAAGCCAGATGGTGTTGGTACAATGTTCTTAGTGAATGGTGGGCTTTCTGTACCAGGAGAAGCTGGTTGAGGGCTAGGGAAGTAGCTTTCTGTATAGAATAACTATTCTGTTTCAAGGTGATTTCGTCCTGCTCTCTGGAAATTCCATTTTCCTTCAGCTAGCTTGTTGAACTGAAAAGCAAAGCTTCTTCGCCCTTATCCTTAATTTCAGTGACTTGACTCGCAGAATTTCTGTCCAATCTTTGTGCGTGGATCCTGAGGCATTCCACTAAGATTCGAGATAGATCATGGTTCTTTTTATCAATGTGATGAAGTCCTACTTGCACTTTTGGGGAGACCTTTAAATGAAGGCTTTTTCTGTAGAGTCAGAGGAGACAGGCAGAGGTTGCTCCATGCAGTCATGCACCGAGCCCCCATTAGCCCCCAGCTTTGAAGTGACCCCTGGGAAGCTTCTCTTTCCACAGATTCGAGGGATCTAGAGTCATTTCTTACTTTATCATCTAAATTAGGAGCTTATAGTTAGTGGTGTGAGCATTTCTAGTATGTCGTTATTTTGTAGAAATGCAACCTCAAATTGTATGAAAATAATTGACTGAAAAGACTAAAAACAGCCAGTCACTCGGCAGGTTTCCATTGGTAAATTAAAACAAAATATGAGCATTATGTAACCCAACTGTCATCATTTGTCTTGAAAAGAAGAACGTTTAATAATCTGCACAAATCAAAGTTTTTACATTTTTTAAGATTTTATCTTTTTAGAGAAAAGTTACCACCCACTGGAGAGGGTCACAGTAAGTCTATGTCACTGTGTG
>JAWLRI010000058.1:452353-482182 GCA_034781795.1 Crypturellus tataupa | reverse complement strand
GCATTACACAGCTACGGCCCACCCATGATGCAGTCGTGCCGTCGCTGCAGGGTGTCCTTCCAAAAGTGCTGAACAGCATCTCTGCTAGGTGCAGTGGAGGCTGACTGCCTTCATCTGGTCCTTCTTGACTCCTAAAGCCAAAACAAAGTTCCCATCAGTAGAGGCCATTTCATTCTCTCACTTATCCCATATTATCTAGTTGCTAGCGACTTCTCCGCCACTAGTGCGGTGGAAAGCCCTTAAGGAAATTACCAAGAGGAGCTCTCTGCTGTGCTAAATATGAAGGAGACTTAAGGACCTTTGTGATAGATCCCGAACAGCTGAATACAGAATTATTTCCGAATCAGAAAAACAAATTGCTTCCTAAAGAGATAAGAAACAAAATAGGAAAATGCAAATAGGAAATGGGAAAATTGATTTTTAAGGTGAAAACCAGAAAAAGATTATATATGTTGTCCCATCTATTGCATTTTTAAAACTTATTGCTGATAATCTGCAAATATTTCAGTGCTAAAATGGGCTACCAAGGATTTTAGAAGGTAAGAGAAAATAAAGATAGAGTGAAATACTGCGATAAAAGACTTGTAGCTGGAGCGACCATAATTCTCGTGGAGTCTGAACAACTTTGGCTTTCTCCTTATAACACAGCAGGAAAGAGCACTACAAGGGAGAGTGTCTGAGCTTCCTTAGCAGCACTCTGGCTCCCAAGGGGCTCACTAAAACTAAGCAAAGGCAGGCCAATTAACTCATAATTGTGGGCAATGCTTCCTTTTCTTCCCAGGCCTCTTGCTGACATAAATACAATTTCTGTGACCAGAAGATATTGTAACCCACTATCAAAAGCTACGCTGAATGACAGGTTCTGGAAGTTACCAGTCATCTGATAAAATAAGTTGGAAGGACTTCAATAATCTTGAGAAAAATACAGTTTCTTTCACCAAGAGACGATTGCTTTCTTCCTTTTACTGTCTTCCTTCTTGATCAGCTGCCTCCCTTGTCCTAGTGCAGCTGCAACTTGAGGACACGTTAGGTATTTGGAAAGTTGCACCGTGTGGGATATTTTTCCAGCTTTTGCCAGAGCACCTCGTTACTCCTGGAAGAGGCAGGCTCCGGGCAGGAGGATTGCTCTCAGTGCAAGTCTGCCGCAGGTAGGCAGCAGGCTGCAGAAATGATAGGGCAAAAACCTAACCCAGAACTCTGTTCAACGCCGAGGTCCCTTTCCGTTTAACATCTGATTCAAAATCTACCTGCATCACTCAAGTCTTTTGGATAAAAATGGAATTGGGATTGGATGGCCTACTGGTGTAGGCGGGTGCCCTGGCAGCACTGTGATGTGCAGTCTGTCCAGCCAGCCCAGCCTTAGCTGCAAAGGAAGGGGCATAATTTCAAGACAACGTCTCTTTTGGGGACAAACTGCACTCAGTCCCAGCTCGCGGGGAAGGCTCACAGAGGAACCAGGATCATTTGGGTGATGGAGATGTAAAACGAATCTTCAGAAAGAGGGGGAATTGGAGAGGAATCTTTCCAAGGAAGACATTATTGCTTTTGAAATATGTTTCATTGCTGGCAAATAGTATGTTTTCAAGCAGCTGCTCCATATACTTCTTTTCCCTTTGAAACTAAAACTTTGTAAGTTATATTACCAGTGGGTGAGATAAGGAATAATAATTGTTGAAACCTTCATTATTTCCAGATGGTTCACTGATACAATGGTAACTACAAGGAGGTAAACTCACACTGTTGGTATTCCAGGTAGGGTGAAATCTATGCTATGTAAATTAGAAGTGTGTAAGTGGTCATCACATTAGCAAGCTGAACCTTAAGCCTAGACTGAAGTTTTTAAGGCTTGAGCATTTTGTCTCTTCCTCAGGTTTGTGTACCCCTGTGCTTTTGCTTTAGGACAAAGTAGAAGTGAGAGAAATAATAGCAATTTAAAACATCACTAGGGAACCTTATTTGAACATGGTCAAAAATGCAGAAATTGCCCCAAGGACTTTGCTTGTGAACTTGCCTCTGAGGTTTCTAGGTTGAATTGCCAACTCTCGCTGCCCAGCTCCTGTAGTTAAGTAGTGGAAAGTGGAAGTTGCTGCTCTGAACAGGATGTGCCCTTTGACAATTCCCTGCTTGCCTTGTGACAGTCGAGCACCAGTCTTCTGGAGGAAGAAAGCAAATAGGGCTGTTTGTTTACAGCTTCCCTTCTACAGCAAACAGTAGCTACAACAAATTGTTCAGTTAAGAATGTAATGAAATCCAGTTATTTTTTAAGCAAAAATCTTCTTTCCAGCAGCTGAAGTCCTGGCACGCAGCGGTCTTTGTTTAACAAAAGAAAATATCCAGCTCTTTTTTTCCTGTTTCTGTGTGGTCTGTCAGATACTTATCAGAGGAAACGTGAATTGCAACTTTCTGCTCAGCCACAACATGGACATACTGTTGCCCTTGGGAGGGATTATATATATTCAAGCCAGAGAGAATCTCCTGCACTGCTGCTTCCCCTCCCATGTGACAGCTCTACTTTCTAAATACAAGAAGCTGTTCGAAGCAGGCTAACTGTGGAGGCTGCTTTGATGTCCTGCCATCACACTGAGCTGTGGAAAGCCTCCTTGTTGTCTTATGTAGGGAGCAGTTGAGGATATCAAAGGGAAGATGGGATGTTAAATTTTTATTGATGAATGTTTAATAGTCTGGGTTGTAAGCTGTCGTGAGTAATGCAGTAAAAGGATTCATTCTGAATCTTGCTGTTTGCCATACAGTGTCTGAAAGTGATTAGTCTTTAAAGAGTACAAATCTTTATTTTTTTTCTCCAGCAATTTATTTTCTGCAGCAGATTAAAAGAAATCTATCATGATACTTAGAAGAGAGTCAAGTGGGCACATTAGGTTAATGCATCAGCCTCTCTCAGCTTGAGACCTGAGTTGGATTCAGATTTACAACAAAAAAAGCAATGAATTTAGCACTGTTCTCTGAAAGCCAATGTGACCAGCTCAGAGAGATCCCACTGGGGCCAAGAGCCAGGCATAAGGCATGAAGTAGGTCTGCCTAGCCATGGGCAGAAACATTGAGCCCAGTCTCAAGGGTACAGACAGAAGATAGTGAAGGACTGAGTTTGTTCCCCCCTTTCACCTATAAAATGGGAAATAAAATAGTTACCCTATTCTCCCACCTCCTTAGGAACACCAAAGTTTTAAAATAAACTTAAGCAGAAGACATTTAACACCACTTCGCTCATCTCTCCTGCTCCCCCACTTCTCAGATTTTATCCTCTGATAATCATCAATGAAAAACTACCTTAACTTGCAAAACATAACACCCATCAGAAGTGAACCCATACCATACAGCTGAAATTCTGGGGAGCAAGCTTAGGTTAATACTTTTGTAGATAAGTCATGTAGACAAGTCTTCTGGAGACACAGAGCAATGCCAGCACGTTGCTGAAGGCCAAGGGGGTGCGTGAGGCCAAGGGAAGGAAGGCAAAGGAAGGAGATGAGGCAAAATGGTCCCAGGAGGTTGCATGCCTGGTACATGCTTCATAAGGCTCTGTGTAACTGTGCTTAGGTAGTATGTACGTGGTGGTTCTCGATAAAACTTCAGGAAAAAAGTTTCTTTTCCTATACTCAATGTGAGTCAGGAACAAGGCGATTTGGTTAAATGAGAGCTCCAACAATTTTTGCCTTCTGTTAACAAGCTGTTAGTGAATTACAAAAGCTGTTGTGAGAAAGGGGGTAGATAGAACAGCCTTAGGTTCAAACCCTTAGTTTGTCCTATTGAACAAGGCTGAACATATAAAATAGCAGCCATCATCCTGCAGCCTCTGCCCTCTTCTGAAGAGAGAAGCTTTTGGAATGAGGAAAGATTGTCCGTTATGTTTCCTAATCAATGTTTGATCACAGCTAGTTTAATGCCTTTTGGACTGTGTGTGTGCTGTGAGCCCGTTCTATCCATGAAGAAATGGAATGAGATACTTCACTCCTTCCTTCCTGGATTTCTGTACAGCTGTCACTTCACTAGGGACTCTTGTTCACTGCCATCCACACTGGTGGTGAAAGACTTTCTCTGCATGAGGTCATATGTTTAATAATAGGCTGATCTAACTGCCATCATGTAATAATTGCTTGAAATATCATTTGTTATATTAGTAACCCTCTTAAAGGACAGAAAACTGATTTTTGATAAGTTGTCTCAGAAAAAACTCTGGTGTAAACAAAAAAGCTAAAGGTCATTACAGATTTTTGGATGCAAGCTGGTAAGGACGGAAATTCTGCGTGTGTCATCAGTGAGGTGTGCAGGGATACACTTAGGCACGGGGATAGGGATGTGCCTGTCTGCTGCACTTCTGGTTGCGCTTCTGAGAAAAGCATTTAGGGCAGAAGGAATTTCCTTATGTGGACTAAATGGTTCTGGTGTCTGTTTTATTTTTACTTTTAAGAGAGACTTTGTTTACATACAGAAATCTCCAGGAGAGCATGGCTTAACAGTCTGTACTCTATAAATAGCTGGCAACGTGCAAAGCAGATATAGAAGTGTGATAAAGATTTAGTTGGACCCCAAGATTAACTGAATATTGTTCTGATGCAGTTACCGAAGGCAGTCGTGGTCTAGAGGTGAAGGGATTTTCGCAGGACACTGTCTAGGATTAGAAGACCTGGGGGGATTTTCTGTTGGACAACAGGCTCTTTCAGTCTTCTCCTTCAAAAGTGCAAGATTTCTGTTACTTTCCAAAATACATGTTTTGCTACATGTCTCTCAGTCTTTTTTTTTTTTTTCCAATTCTCTGAAGATGTGTGACAGTGTCTCACAGTTCAGTGGAGAACCAAGAGTGAGCAAAGAGATAATTTAATTATCGTGAGTTATTTTATGTAAATTAAATATATATGTTATAACAGTTCCTCAGTGTAAGTAGCAATTTTAACATACATTTATTTAAAATTAATATGCATACACATTGAGAATATTATTATTGCTCATAACAAAAATGTATTTTTGTAACAACGCTTTCCAATGCCCCTATCTCATTAACAAGGGAGGGTGCTGCCAAGTGGCTCCCTGATCTTTGAGAAGGCAAATAGAAATTAGAAAAAGACATAAAGAATATCAGCTCAACATTATCTCGTTGGGATCTTTCTCAAGCAGAACCAGTGACTGGAGGCTATTGCACAGCAGAATACTTCTCAACAGAGTAATTGAGCTTTTCCAGTGCAAGTCAGATGCAAACTTTCTGTTTCAGAAAACATTTTCGATTAAAAAATATTTAAGCAAACTTTCCTTACAAAACAGGAATTCCTATCCATCCTCCCAAAAAATTGTATTTTGGCATTTCCACCTTGGTTACGCAATTCTGCCGTTGCCTCCCCTGGCCTGGATTCTCCCTCTGGATGGTATCTCCCACGCGCGCCCGGTCTCTGGTGATGTGCTCTGTGCAAGCCCACGGCAAGAGCGGCAGCCCTAGGCAGCGGGGCAGATGCTGTCGGGAGAGTAAGACATTTCATCTGCAGTGCCTTATTTCTGTGATTCTTGTAGCTGCCCTGATTTAGTGCTTGTCTTTTAATTTTCTGGTGAACAGAGCTTACAGAATTTCTCAGGACTTTCTAGCAACCTTCGGAATTATTGGGAAAGATGTTCTCCTTATTTTCTGGAAAGCCTCAATTTTTTGAGCCTGTAGTGTTACCTTTACCATCTGGGCTTTGTCTAAAGCTTTGGTGTTATCACATGCTAAGCAGTGTATTCCAGTAAGTTCGTACCATTCAGCACAGAGAAGTCAGTGAATATTTTATCATACACTCAGTTGCCTTAGGCCTTTAAAGCATTTTTAGAACATATTTGCTAATACATGTCAACCACATTCCTTTTCTTGGCTTTTAAGCAATACCATATATGGCCATGAAGCCGAAGGTGGTAGCTACTGAACTCGTCCCAGACTCTGATCTTATGTGTTTTTTTATGTTGCAGATTTCATAAAACTTTCTTCACAGTTTGTGTTGATTCTATTAGATATCACTGCAATCTATGTTAAAAATACAAATCTCACATTAGACGCAAATGTTACTTATTTGTCAGGAACTTTAAGATGCACACTGCGAACTAAATCTCATAGCTCTCATAGCTTCTATCTGGCTATGTTAATTACTATATGCTTCTTAACCAATTCCTTCTAATAACTGTATATTAAACATCATGCAGGGTCAGGTTAAATAATATCCTATAGCTGCCCTTGATGCCCAGATATGGTATCCGTGGAAGCACATTCCAGAATGATCATTTGTCTCCGGCCCTGCTTTTGTTTTTTATGATATTATTTCTGTCATTCCAGAAAATTTGTTAAGTTGATGGTGTCAACCACAAAGACCACATGAAAGAACTGCTGCAACTTCAACATGCAAGTGCTTGGCCCCTGCCTTGATGGAACATTGTTCCCTTCCTTTCTTCATTTTCTTCATTTTAACTTGGATGTAGAGTTTAAATTCTTGGTTAAAACATGGCCCTGGACAGGGCTGCCCTTTAATAGCTGATTCTCAGTGCCTTGAGTAATGTGTGAGCATTCCTGAATAGGCCCCTAATTTCAGGCACTGCTGCCGCAAGGTAACACGTTTCTCTCTGTATACAGAGCGCTTCGGTTCCCACAGTGTCCACCGTGGCATAACGAAAGAGAGAGAGTTTCCTAGGCACAAGTGGAGGAATAATAATTCTGCTGTTTCTGCTTTGTGTTTACTCATTTGCAGACACCAAGGCTCCTGCTGTGGGTGGCATTTAAATCTGTGCTTGGCTGTAAGAAAATATGTAAACTTAGCAAAACTCTTAAGAGTTCTGCTTTACAACACTAAATGGATTATATTAAAACCCTTGTGGTTCAATCACACTGATGCTTGCACCGAGTGGTGCTACTCCTGTGCAGCAGTTAGGCACAAAAATAAATATTTTTAGGATAAGGACCTACAAACCCAATCCTTTTATTGTCTCTGTTCAATCTGTAGAACAGTAGAAAGAGATGTAATGGTAGGTGATAATTAGAGGTGAAAGAGTATTTTTCTATTCATTTGTCTGGTTTGCTAATGAAAGGTTGTATTTAAAACTGTAATATGCTTCAGTTAGATATGATCATTGTTTAAAGCTTTTTGTTATTATGTGTATCCCAAGCAAGTTTTAACTATGTGCTTTGAAGCAGTTTCTAAAGCTAATGAAATAATTGATTTGAATCACTAGAGCAAAAATCTGATAACATCGTAGATGTGTGGGTGTATCTAGATGTTGACTAAAAAAATACCTTAAGTATTTGCAGAGGAAAACAAAAGCTGTTAGGCTTTGGGTTCCTACAAGAAGTTTCATCATGTGGTCCCAATCTATAAGTCACAGGGAAGAGTAGCCTCGAACTGAGAGCTGCCGAGGAGGCCCTGTCTGCTACAGCACGTATCTAAGTGCCTGGAGCCTCTGCTGCCTGTGGGACAGGAGCTCGAGCAGGTGGGGGAATGTTTCACGAGTTTCAGTGAAGATATAGCTCGTTTTAAAAGGCTCAGATTTTCCAGAACAGCTAAGGGGGTGAAAGCTGAGATCTAAGGGACTCTTTAGTCAGCACCACCTGGTCTTATAATATGTTTATGCAGCCTCCTTTACAGACATCCACAGCACAGCTGGTTCTGACCTTAGATTTATAACAGGTGAGAATGTGGTCTGGGCCTCCTAACAACTCGCATTCATTTAGTAATTGCATATAAAAAAAAAGGAAGTTTAGGGAATAGAAATGTCTGTGTTTTCAAGTAAGGAATTCTGCTGACACTACAGATTCCGAGAGCACAACGTGCTCAGCGAAAGTATTTGAACCTTGAAATAGAAATATAGACCTCTTAATTAATCTCTGTGTTATTTTATAAAGTGCAAAGAAAACTAGTACAGAGAATTTTCCAATTAATTACAAACGGAAAATGTGTGTGTTTGAGTGTGCGATGGGGAGGAGAATAGGGGCCAGGGCAACACAACATTACACTTCCTACATAATTATGTAGGAGGGGAAGGTTTATTAGGCTGCAGTAAGACATTATTTATGTGGATGGAATCACTATTAGAGAAGTACCTTTTGACATTGCTCTTGCTCAAACTGTGGCAGGATATCTGTTCTAAATCTGTTTTTTCATTAGTGTGTGCATATATGCATATGTATACATACACACACACACATATATATATATATATGTAGGCATGAATTATATTCCTTAAGGAGAATTTAGCCACACAAGAAAAGTGGCTTATAGTTTCTTTAATCTTAGCTCTTATGGTTTTAGTCTTGCTGGATTACTTTTCGATTGCTCAAAACTTTAAAGTTGCTTCCTTTTAAGGTGGTATGGCTGGGAAGCCCAGAATTAAGCGAATCTCTCTTTATTTTGCTGATCAGTTATATGAAGGCATTGGTCACTTTTTTTTTCCCCTCTTTTTGCCTCACTGAATCTTGCAGCACAAAAATAGGTTTTCATTTTCCCTGCTGTCTTCAAGACAGTCCTCATGTTGTCCAAGACAGAAATGGCAGCTCAGGGAAAGAGGTCCGTTGGCTTCCTCCAGCTTGTGGTTCATCACTTGATCCTAATGGTCACACTGACGCTTAACCAGGGGTCTTTACCAGGAGCGGGTCTCTGAGCTGCAGTACCCTTGCAGAGTCTCACTTCAAGCTCTCAGGACGTCTGGGCATGCAGAGCAAATCCTGTCTGCCTGTCACCGTATCAGAAAACTCTCCCTGAGGTCGCTAGACATCCCCAGCAAGGCCCTTCAGGCGTTCACCTCTACCTCACTTTTCTGTCTGAGACGGTCTTCATGACTCACCCCATGTAGAAGCCCCTGCCCACTTCCATGCTTTATTTTCCCCACAGATGTCCTGTCCCAAAAGGGGCGCTCGGACAGATGTTTTACAGGAGCATGTGCGTGCCCTGTGCCACTGTCACAATCCATTCTCTCCCTGCGTGATGACTTCCATGACCCTGCTGCCATCAACCCAGACCATCTTGGCAGTTTCTGAAAAGATGTGATTCACTGAACGGATGTGACAGTGTAGGCATCAATTATCATAACAAAGACTACATCAAGTGAAAATACTTTGGCCTGTACCAGAAGTCTCAGTGATGGATGATGCTTGAGTTTGGACTCAAACACAGTATTCCTTGTCTCTGAACCTACCTGCCTATGTGTAACTCTTGTTTCAGAACCAAATCCCATCTCTCTTCTTCCCCTTTGAGAAAAGAAAGACCCAGAAAATTCGCTGATATCTTGCAGTCACTATTTGTTATGGAGGCTGTTTAAAGAAAGTGGAAAGCGGTTTCTCCCAGGGAAAAAATGACTAAGAGAAAATATGGCCAAGGTGCTAGAGCCTTGATCAGGACTTGCAGCTAACGGCAGCTGGCTGTCACACAGACACAGCAGTCGCTGGAAGCCGCTCTACAGGCGGTGATCTGCTTCCACCTGAAGGAACCCTGGCCCTTCAATAGGCTGGGGCTGGCTGACTGGCACTACTAGCCAAATACATGGTGCTAAATTGTGGCTTTTGCTTCAATGATGCCAATAGTTTTCTTCTGAGGAGAGGTGATAGACGTACAAAAGAGGCTGTGTGGGCTGGGAGTGGCCTTGACTGTCTTTTTTTTTTCCTTTTTCTTTTTTTTGAGCTTGTAGTTGTTTTCTGGTTAGGTTATGCCCAAAGCCAGAGCAGGATAAAAAGTGTTTTGATATTTCCTTCCCTGGAAATCTCAGCAGTGTCTAAAGGCAAGATACCTCCTCTTTTAGGATCATGTACCATCATGAGCTACACAGCAACCTCGCTGCAAAAGATCCAGAAGGATTGCTTGTTCCTGAGTCGGGAATCCTGGAGCTTCCCTATCCAGGTAGGAGTGACTGTCCTTATTGTCAATTTTACTTAACATAGGACTCAGATGCAAAACTGATCTCCATTTTAGACTCTGAACCAAGTTAGTCTGTGATTTTCATACAAATGTGACTGTCTCCAAACTTCTCCAAAGCATATTCCTAGGTGTGTGCTACCTTGATGGAGAGAAGTAGGCACTGCTTCATTCCTCAGAGTTACCTCTTACTCCCATTTCTTGGTGAAGAGGCTGCCGGTGGACCTAGATGATGTTATAATGCTGTGCTGTGTGTAACAGAATCTGAATTTCCTGAATCTCAGTTAAATGGCATAACCCTAGGGCCTCATTCCTCATCAGGTTGTTGTACTGCTCTGGGCCCTACACTGGCTGCAGCTGTGACTGGAAAGCTGTAAGAGCTGCACGGCTGCTCCAGCAATAGGTGTCCTCAACAGGACTGTATTAATTGCAGGGGAGCAGAGGGGGGATGCAGCCCCTTTATCTGTCTGCCGGGTTCTCTTCTCTGTCATCTGAACACTGCCTTGCTCCACACACATTGCACAGTTTTGGAATGTGCTTGACTTTTCCTTGCTCCGCATCCATTGCACAGTTTTGGAATGTGCTTGACTTTTCCTTCTTACCAGAATGTCTCCCAGTCACAAATTCTGTGATCTTTGTGCATTCCCCAGGATAACAATATAAAATAATCAAGGAGCAAACAAAATGGGTAAATGTTATGTGCCTTATGAATGAAATACTGCCAGAATGGGACATGTTGAATCTTGCTTTTCTTCTGCCCCACAAGGGAGACACCAAATTAATTTGTTGTTGTGTTTAAGCATAGAAGAGAGCACCGTTAAAGAAAGCTTAGAGGAACGAGAATTAAAATAGTAGGGCACAATCGTTTTAATCATTTGGACTCATCCTCATAAAAAAGAGGTGAAACTTCTTTTCATTGGTCTTTAGAGCACATGGATTTCATGCATGATTTCTCATTGATTTGTCTGCTGTACATAATTAAAAACATTTTTAATATGCCCTATGTAACTCAGTAAATGCTTTTTTGAAAAATATTTTCAGTGTTTTGGTATCTTTATTCTTATCATGTGTTCATTGTTCCCCTTCAAGAAAGAAACAATTATTTATATAAACACCTACCTACCATAGTAAGACAGCTTTCCATGCAGCAGTGACCCTGACAAACAGATCTGCTGTCATCAAGAAACATGTTATTAGGAAATAGAAAGGAGTTGAACAGTAACATAAAAAAGGTAATATATAGTGATCTACAGAAAAAAAGTGTTTATTGCTCATAACAAACGAACATTACTGGAAAGGGTGAAGATAGGTTTCCTCAAACACGCCAGCTCTGAGCCCACGCAGAGGAGGTGGACATTGTCCCTGCCGTAAGACTCGGGCAACAACAGTCCTTTGGCCTTCTCCTGAACAGTGACAGCTACAGCTCGGTGATGTTGCTCTACCGGTCTCAGCTGGAACATGAAAATGAAAGAATTATTTATGCAGATTATATTAGTTATACAGAAGTTGGTGCAGAGGATGCTGCTTATGTGGAATGGGTCTGTGAGCATCAGATACTGAACCTGGATTAGTGGTGGCCACTGGCTTTCCTTATTTTTGGTCATGGTTCTTCCTCAGCAACTCTTCTGTGTCTTAGGAAAACATTCCCCGAAAGAGGGGCTTGTTTGTTGTCAGTAAACACGCCTGTAAAAAGAAAGGTTATCCTGATGTCCCTCTCTAAGGAGGCTGGGGAACAGCCAGCCCTCAAATCCATTATCAGCCTCACTTGTTTCTGTAGGTCAAAACCGAACCAGTAACTGATACATGTGTAAACTGTATTTGTATATTAAGTATAATTAACAAACATATAAGTTTACATGAAATATAAAGCTAAAAAAAAAAAAAAATCTTTGTTTTGAAAACCAAGTGAGAAGAGGGTCTGCTGCTTCTTAAAGGACCCAGCAGCTATTCAGGCTGTTAGACTCTTTAGCCTTTAGAGAGGGAGGGTGGGATAGGAGGAGACTTGCCCACGCAGGCAGCTCTCAAAACTCACCCAGCTCTTCACCCGAGGGCCCCTGTCGCTGCATCCCAAAGCAGAGGGCACCCGTAGCTTGCCCGCTAGGGACAGTGGCCAACAGAAAGGGCTTTAGGGTTTTGTTTCTCTTCAGGTGGATTCGTGTGTTTTGCTTTTCTGTTCAGCATGTCATCACCTAAGTAAATTATTCAGTTATTTAGGGTAAATAAAGCTTTGTGTTTCCTTATGCCTTAATCTGACTTATGTTGCAGTTAACTCAGGGTAAGAGCGGGAGAAAAAAACAGGGCGTTAAAGTCTTGATCCAAAATCCATTGTTGTCAATGAGTCTTTCCATTCTAGATTGGAACTAGATTGCAGGATCAGGCCCTAAGCTGTTATGTCTGTTTGTGTATGAACACATTTCTGTGTCTGAGTGAATATGTGGCGATGTTTGGATGTGCATAATGCTTTGTGTATATGTGCCTATATGTGTGTATTTACATACACATTCTCACAAACACAAATATATATTTAAGATTTACTGTTCTGGAAAACCTAGTGAATAATGTAAATGATTAAAGCAGATGCCTCGCAGAAAATATTGTTCAGACCTTCTCATTTAAATTCAGCCTCTTATTCACACTTGGTAATACACTCTGCAGTATGAATTATGGATTCCTGTTTTTATCTCTCCACACTACACATGAATGTTTGATAAAGATTGTTTCCAATATTATATTTTGTCAAAATGCTCATCTAAAATTCAGTCAGAAATGCTTTCCAGTAATTATGCATTGACTTAGCACTATAAAAAAAAAAAGAGAAAGAGAAAAGCTAAATGATATTAGCATTGTTTTCCCCGAATATTTGTGCTAAATAAGACTAAGAGACTGACAGGATTTGCAGCCAAAATTCCTTATTTATGCTCCATCCAAATGGAGTCAAGGCAGCTACAGTATGTTTTTCACAGTGCTTTCCAAATGCTTCAGCCTCACCTCTTTGTCTTCTGAGGAAGAAGGCTGCTTTTATGCTAAATTATTCGTAATGACTTTGTGAAGTGGATTAATATCCAGAAGGGGTCTGGATTCACACTACAGAAATATCAAATTTATCTCCTTAGGGAATCGGGATAGTGTTATTATGAGGTTCCTAGGGGGGGGAAGAAAAAAAAAAGTGTTCATGTCCACAATAATTTTTGCATTTATTTCTTCTTTCTGTGTATGAAATTGCAGGTTCTGAAGGAAGAGCCAACTAGAGAAAAGTGAAATGCATTTTACCATGTTAGCAGGAAAGCTAAGTCGTGTCCTATAACACTACCCGTTCTCCTTTTTTTTTTTTTTTTTTGTGGTGAAAGGTTCCCTCCAGTTTTATGTGGCTGTGCAGATAGTTTGTTGCTGGGGGCAGGTGTGCAGAGAGGACTCTCACCTACATTTGCAAGGAGTGCCACAGCACCAACGCTGATATAAATGCACCAATTGAACTCAGTAGGTTTCGGATCAGCCCTCAGATGAAGCCGCCTCTTCTCCGTTCAGCAGAGGTGCGGGTGCGCAGGAGGGACGGAGGCGACGTGAGGTGGGACCTGCCTGCAGAGCCAGCCCTGCAACTAAGGGTGCAGTGACCGGTTTGCTGCTGGTTACCCATGACTCCCGCTTGGGGGAAAGCTCCTGGGACTTTGTCCATCCTGTCAGCATAGTTTTATTAGTTCTCTTTCTTGATTTGTAGTGCAGCGAGATCAGAAGCATTGTGTATCCCTTAAGAAAATAGAGAAACTGGACCAGTTGGAGGAAGGTTCTCTTTTCCTCTGTGATGATTTTAAAAGATGAGCAGGAATAAAAGGCTTGGATTTGCCTCTCTGTCTGCCACTCCAGTGTCCCTGCTGCACATTTAGCTGGGGAATAGTCTGCATTCCTCAGCATATGGTCAGCCTTGAGTCGATAAAAGACAGCTTGCTTTCCTACTTCCGTTTCCAAGTACAAATCTTGTTCATTCATTTGTGCTCACCTAAATATTATCCTGGTGTTGTCTGAAATCACTTCATAATTGTGTTGAAAGCCCTAATAGCAGTGATTACAAAAAGATTGCTCCATAATGGAGTAGTCTCATCTTGATGAATTTCAAACAGGTTTTATATAATGTTAATAATGGCATGCTCTGATATCTGTCTTAGGTATGTGGCCCATATTACCAGACCTGCTAACCACTTTCCAGTCTTTGCTGGGGATCTGTCCTCACAACATGCTGGTGATATAAACGCTTTTAGCTCTGTGTACCGGGTGGTAAGTGCCATGCAAGGAGTGGCTTGTCCAGGGTCGTGTGTGTAGACCACCTTCAGAAAAGGTGCTAAGTGCTCTATACAGTGGAAGGAAGTAAAGAATAACCCCAAGAGTCTATAGTTTCATATGGTGTGGGACTTGCTCTGAAGGGGGAAGTGTGGGAAGAGCTCTGTTTCCTCAGCTGTATTTTGTAGTGTGCTGCATGTGTACCTGTGAAACAAAAAAAGATTAATTTTATGCCTATGTCATTATACCTGTTGGGCTGTGCAACTGATATTGTACAAGACAGAACTAAGGTTTTTTTCATTTGCTTCCATCTGATGTAGCACATTTCTTTCACAACTGCTACTGTATTTTGAGAATTTGGTCAATTCACATTATTTGGTCAATTCACATGTATATTGTCTTTTAAATTCAAGCTTGCACGTAGCTAATAAGAAGTGATCTCCATTTTTCTCTAATATATTTAATTGGCCAATGATGGTTTTCTTTGGGTATCTGTATTGTTATTTTTTTTCTATTTCTAATTTTGTCTCTGACATGTGACTAGGTAGAAAGGGAGTTGTCTTTTGTGTTGTGATTAAGTGTGAAGGGTTCTCCTAAAAGGGATTGGCATCCATTTTTTTAAATAATAAGGCCTATGTCCTTAAGAAGAGGGGACAGCAAGCTAGTTGCAGGTTTCTCTCCTGAATATCTCTGTCGTACCCTTCCATACCTCATCCCACATTTCCTTCAAGGTCACTTACGAATCTCAATCGAATTCAGCCACTTAGCACCTCCCTCCACAGTGGCTCTGAAGTGCAAAGCTCAGAAAGCTCTAAGACAAAAAGGAGAGTTTTAAGTCCTGCATTAGCCTTAATGACTTTCTGGATGCCCCTACTATAATATAGCCTGATCTCTTTTTTTTTTTTTTTTTGGTAGCACTTTATAATAAAGCTCTATTATGGAAACCATTAGCACCTATCTACATAACAATATGATGACAGGGTTTCTGCCTGTGGTTTCCAGAGGCATGTCCTTCAGGAGTGCCACAGCTAACATAATGTTAGCAGATCTGTGTACAAGCTTACATGTGTCTATCCATCTGTTTAATAAATGCTACACATCAGTTACTCCAGCTAAGGGAGTTATTCTGCTACATATGGCCATCACCACGACATATTTCCAGGCAAAATACTACATGTTTGAAGTGTCAAGTGCTTTAGAAAAGATGCACTTTGTAGTAGTTTTGGATGTCCATTGATTCAAGTTCAGATGCTGTGCGTGCTCTACCCCGGCGATCTTAAGGGAAAACTTCCCCTTAAAAGGCTATTATGTTTGCTGAAGGCAATATTGTCATTATTCAGGTGTACATCATCTAAGCAAAGCATCCCATGGCTTGACACACCATGTCTAGCAGGCCAGCATTTAAGGTCAGTGAATACCTTAGTAACAGCTGACAGTTGTGTGGGGGCCTTTGTACCTGAACAGCTGCCCTGGATGTACCCAAAGCAGGGTCCGTGGGCAGGGCAGAGCCAGCAGCACGTTCTGCCTCCTGGCTCTTTCCTTTGTTACATCACTCGGATTTTCCTCTCTTCTTTTTAAAATGAATAAAATGTTTTGTGGTATCGAGCAGCTCCATGGCTGGAGCCTCTCTACAGCTTTCCAGCTACTAATAAAATGGAATTATGGAATGTTACACCAGGAAGATTCTTGCTGCAAACATCAGTATTTTATCCATTATATTTTTGCATCAGTAGCCATAAGAAATCATTATTGGTGCGTCCTCTACTGCATTTCTGTGCTGTGGTTAGAGATGAGTTACTGCACAGTTTGGGTTAATGGAGGCATATTCCCCTGAGAACTAAGTACACACTAGCTTTAAGATGGGGATGGCTACTTTATTATGGTCTATGACTGATTTCAATGCTGCTTTATCATCTGCCAGCATGCGCACACAAACTAATAAGCTATTCACTGCTTTTTGCCCCTGAGGGCACCTTTCAATGAGGAAAGTCATTGATTTTTACCATCAGACACACAAACCATAAGCCATTCCCTGTATCAGTCTATCCCCAGAGGTGCATTCTGCAGGGAGGACCACTCATTTTAGTCACACACACAGAGGCATTTGCACGTGCACGCACAGTAACCAGTATTAATATACCTCAGATAGCCAGATATTTATTTTATCTCCATTAGAAGAAATATTTCTATTAAACTTTCAGCAATCCTGTTAAAATATATATTTTTAAATATTTTGATATAAGGTTAAAGCTTTATATGAAAGCAAAAATACGCACTTTCTTTTTCTTCTTCCTGGCAGTATGCTTGTAGTATATAAATCAGCAGCTGGGCTTCACTGTCACTCTTCCAGGCAGTCCTAGCAGGGAGTCCAAAACCTGAGCTGCAGTAATGTGTATAATCTGAGGGTATACGTGTGTGTAAGGCCTCTTCCCTTGCCTGTATTCCTCCTGTGTCTGAGATGGTCTCTCTTATGGCATCCTGGGGTGCTACCTAGCAACTTTTTTTCTGTTCTACAGGCCAAGAGTACTTAAACTTTATGACCCAGCTCACCATATTTGACATTTAAAAGGTACAATATGGATCATCTACATGGTTCTGATCACTGCTACTGTCTTCTATTCTTGCCCTGGTAATGTGCTTTAAATCCACCAACTTGGCTTCCTAAAGCTGACTAGACCAAAAGAATGCAGATGCGTAGCTAGTAACATGCAGAGTAATTCCATTTCAGCAGGATCATGCTGATGTCCTCCAGCTGAGGATCCAGCCTTTTCTAGGTGTTTCCCAATCATTTATTCCCCTCGTCGGCAGGCTGTCTAGGGAAAAGCACCGTGGGGGTCTCTCTCCCCAGACAGGAAGGTGTAAGAAGGGGATGCAGTGCACAGCTCACCGTACTGTCCTGTCCTGCCTTGGCCATCTGGCAAAATCAGCAAACTGAAGGGTTGGGGGAATACACGGTACCCCGTGATGCTGGAGATGCTGAAAGCATCACGACCTGTTTGGAAAAGAGACCTGTACTGGCCTCTGGCTATCAGACCTTCATCTAAAATACTAGCGACTGTTTCCTCAGTACCCCAGGGGCTGAGGACACGTGCTGTGTCCTTTCCTTCCAGGGAAGGAAGGAAGGTTTTAACAGCTTCAGTTGTTCATGAAGAAAAAAAAAAGGGGGGGAAGACTTAAAGCATATTATTTGGATTATCTTTTTGTCTCCTCTATTTGCACCTTTAGTTTAGTCCATGAACTTCACGGTATCTTTATCATATCTAAACTTTAAATGATCAGGTCTAAGCTTGAAATAACCATAACAGAAGTGAAGTGTCTCAGGTTGAACAGACATTTTCTCAGTTATAAATGAGGTTTCAGTAAAACAATTTTTAATATGAAAAAGTCAACTTTAGTTTCTGATCGAAATATTGAAACAAACAAGGTACTCCGAAGTTCTCATTCACAGGTTTCTGGAATTTTCTTAATATATTTTTAAACAATTTTTGATATTTTACTAAAATCTGCAACAGGAAATAATTCTGAATGTCAACATTCCTGTAGCTATCTCTAAGCATAATGTAATCGCTTTGACAAATTAGTTTAATTATATACATAGCCTTGTTGATAACTTAAGCTCTGTAATGTGCTATGAATTGAAACAAAGTGATCTCACCCCGACTGTGGTTATATCGTGGTTACTACAAAGTAGTAACCTACAGTAGTTCTGCAGTGTCTCCTACAATGTCAGCTTGCAGGAGCTCGTGGTCATCTCATTTTAGTGAATTTTGTAATTTTAGTGAGGAAAGTTTCATGTTTTGATAATCCGGATTTGAAGGGGAAGGAGACTTGTTTGCAGAGAAACTACAAAAGAGATGTTTGTGATGATGGTGTTGACAGAGAGAAAAAAATCAGAGCTATCCCAGCTCGTGAACGTCAGAAGAAATCTGCTTCTCCAAAGTTAATATCAAAGGATCATTATTTCTTATGGCAATGTCTCTGAGCGAAGCAGCTAAGCCTCTGATTGCTAATTAAACCATTGCAAAAAGCCCTTAAACAAAGCACCCCCATGCCTGACTAACAACTCAAATCTCAAAGGCTTTCATAATTGAAAGTGGAAGAGATTAAATTAAGAAAATATTAGAGAGCTAATGAATGACAAAAAATTTATTTGGTTTATAATGGTATGAAAATCAAGAGGTTGTCTCCCCTAGCCATGGAAGGGCATTAATTTAAGTATCTGTCAGATGATACTTTGCAAGGGAATAACTAACTGCACAGCCTCAGACCCACTGTCCATCTAACCGAGCATCCTGTACCTGGCAAGGACCAATACTGTTTTATTTTCTCTGAGTTTACAATAGACCTGTTTTCTTTTATCCCAAACTTTCCCGTAAGATTTAACTCAAGAACTGACTCTAGGCAGCAAAAAAAAAAAAGAGAGAGAAAGAAAGAAAAGAAAGAAACTCTTTGGGAAAAAAAGTAAACATTTGAAAATTCACTTTTTTAGAAGTGAAGTCTGGTTTCACCAAGGCGGTGGAAGCTTTTGCATTGACTGTGGTAGAACAAGATTGTGTCTGAACGCTATTTTCCCTTTCTGCATTTTGGCCTCCTTGGTCAGGGTAAGGTGCTCTTCGCCGCCGTACGGATGTGCGGCTGCTCCCGAGAGAGAGCCACTCTGCAGAGCTCGCTGCTGGGTGAAATGGAAATTCATACTTGTCTTCTGAGAAAAATATTTAATCAGTTGCTACAATGTCTTTAGGAATATTTCTACTCGAGATGATAAATGAGTGGCAAGTGAAGTAAACATATCTTATTGCATGTGTCCTGCTGTTAGAAAAATACAATGCACAGACTGCAGATGTCAGTCTCTTTTCTTCCACAGTTGACTGGAAACGCAGTGGTGGAAAAACAAATTTCCCAAATATATAAATATGTTGTCATTCTCAAATAGGGGTTGATTCCTTTTTTTCTTATGTGATATGACATAGTCTAACCATAATCTCTTCTTTCTACCTTTTTTTCCTTTACTATCAATTTTGCCTCCTGTAAGTAAACATTATCAGTTAGATTCTGCTAATTGAAAACATTTGTTTGGGTTTCTGAAGGCCTTTGCTGACATTACTGTTATTTCCCAAGCTCTGTCTGTGTATGTGTTTGCGTTTGGCATTCGGGCCATGTGGAAGCGTTGATGAAACGCAGGAGCTGGAATGCCAGGCTGACAGCTGTGGCACCGGCATAGAGTCCCCGAAACACAAACTGGAGGGTCGTTTGGACGGTGGTTGAGCCGGGCCCTTGGCCGCACACCCCGGCAGGGGAAGGGGAAGAGCTCAGTCTCATCCTGCCCTGCTCGCAGGCAAGCTGAGGCGAGGGTTGAGGTGATGGCTCCCACCTTTGCTGATAACAGACTGCGCTGTTTTGCGACCTCCCGTTCCTGAGCAAACCAGGGTGACCGAGAGAACTGAGTCTCCCATTCAGAGTTAATCCTCCAGAGGTGCGGCCTGAACGCAATCCTGCTCAGGCTGCTTTCTGAGCACAAGGCAGCCCTCCTAGATAAGCTCTTCCGACCGAAATTGCAATCAGTCTCCAGGCTCTATAGAAAAGACATTTGGATTGAGCTGGAGAAAGATTGCGTTTTATTCTTTTTTGCTTTCTTCCCTTTTCCCTTCAAACAGCAACAGAGTACTCAGTGCAGTGGGTTTAACTTCAGTGAGGATAAAACTGCTGGAGAAAATGGTCTCACCTGAGCCATTTACCATCAGTGAGCTGTCGGATCTCAGAGAAGCCCTTTCCCTGCGGGTTGCAAAGGATGAAGGCAAACTCTTTAAGGATTACTCGCTTATCAGGCTTCTGATGTCTGAGCGTGGAAAATGTGATCTATGACCACTGGAAAGTGAAGAAGATTTTCATGGAAGTTCCAGAACTGCCTTCACTGAAGACAGTAACTGCCCTGTAATGAGTATCCTCAAATCAACTGCTTTTGCACAGAACTGTCTTTTCTCTTAAAAGGAAAATATGAACATACTTGTTGGTTAATAACAGATTAAATACTTCAGAATGGGAAACATTATTATCTGAAATCTGCTTTGCCTTTAAAGAATGCATGTTTCATCATAAACAACCCTCCTCTTCCTATCTCTATTAAAAAACTAGATTGCATTGTGCTCTCCACTACTGATGTTGAGCATTCACAGGCATCAGGTCTCCTGTGCTGGTCATGTAGGTTTTTAGAAGGAAATAATTTTTCATTCCTAAAGTTAATTTGAGTTTTCTATTATTACTTTGGAAATTTTCAATTGCAGAGTCAAATCCTTACCAGACATCAGTGGAAGTACTTCCTGGGTAGACATTAAATCTCATAGAAGTTTAATGTCAAGCTGTCAGGTGTTAAAAAGTGGGATTATTCTGCTGATTTCAGAGAAGAAATGCTGATTTGCAGCCGATAGGGATCTAACCCTGGATCTGGAAGGGAGTTTATCTATCCTGCCAGTGCAGGACTATTTCAGACAGTATACATCCAAATCATGGATCAAATTCATCTTCTGTTTTTCCTGTGACAAAATTTCATCTGTTTTCTTGGTTGATTATTGCACCATTGAGTAAGTCTAACCAGTCCTGGTGAGACTGATGAGCGTTGTAAAATTAGACTGAAATTTCCCCTTATCAGTATTTCTAGTGATATCTCTCTCTACTAAGATTTCGTCACTTGTCTGGCTAAGCAACCCCCTTCAGCGCCTCTCTCATGTAGTCCGGGTGAGCTGCACAAGCGTGGCTGGTGCCTAATCCTCTGCCCATGTCAGCGGGGCGCTTGGACAGTGCTCTGCTCATGCCAGGCCCATGTTGATGCTCCTGAGGCAGGACAGTGCCTCGTGCAGCGTCCTGCGATATGAAGTTTGCTGCCTACAAAATGTGCCTGCAAAATCATCTCTGGAGACATTCCTAAACAAGAGGAACACATTAAAACAATAAAATACAGTAAAGCCAAATCAGTTGAAAGGACCTTCCAGCCACTCCTTCAAACATGTGAACTCACCCATCATAAGGGTGGGCTGTTAGCTCACAGAAATGGACTTCAGAGAGGTCAAGATGCTTGAAAATGAATTAATCCAGGCTTTGCTGGGTAGGTGGAAGATGTGCAGGTGCCTAATACTGAAAACAGCTGCTTTCAGCTCACTAACCTTTGCCTTGGGAGTTACCAACAGCATAAAACATTATTTTGGCCTGTGAAGTGGTACATTCCGAAAAAGTATGTCACATCCAAGCTGCATTTTCAGAGCACGAACTTGCATTACTACCAGAAACGTTGCATCAATGCAAAGTTACATCAACGCACTTGCTAACAGAATGGGTCAATGTGACACCAATGGCCATAACTGAAATTACTAAGGGGTCCTACATATAATATAAAAGAGAGAAACCCTCATCTCAACAATGGGACTTTGTGACATATTGACCCTGAGGTGGTGAGTGTGGTCCAGCTCGTGTATGGCTCTGTATAATCAGAACAATATACTGAAACACCCCCTGCAACCCACAAAGAGTTTTTTCTGCTCTGGACAAGAATTTGCTGTTAGTTTTCAAGTGTCACCGCAAGCAGAGTTCACTGAACAAATCTGTTTCAGCTAAGAGTTCACTAATTCTTGTGAGAAAACTAGTCTTCAGTCCAGCAGCAGGGACAATATTGCTGCTCAGAGCATAGGAGCAACTAGGGGTCCAAAAACCTTCCTTCGTCATGCTAAAAGCATTTGAATTTCATCAGGTAAGTGGGAGGCTGGGAAGAAATTTGAAGAATGTTCAAGGCAAAAAAATCCATCTCCTAACAACCTATTATTCTTATTATTCTGATTTTTCTGGGCTTGTAATGTCTTCAGTGACTTTAATTTGACTTTTCCATGTGTTCATTGGGCTCTATTCTTATATTTAAATGTGGGACTGTTCATGAGACAGGTTTTCCTAAATGCAACTCTACTTAGAAATCAGTCACCCTCGTGAATATTTTTAATAATGAGCCTTTGACTAAACCACAGTCTTACGGAAAAGGCATATTAGGTCATCTTGTGCAACTCACTGCCTGTACAAGGTAGTTCCTTATGAGCACAGTATTTTCCTTCACTTTTTTCCTTTTTTAAATTTTTTTAAATTATTTTTGATAATCATGAAGACAGTCAATCTCATCTCACTTTTATGTTGCAAATTGATTTTCCATCACAGTTATGTGATACTGGAAAAAAAAAAATGCTTGTGAATGATGCATCCCATTTCAGAGTAACTTTTAAAAGTGAATTACTCTAGCTCCACTGTTTCTAAGTGTTCACTTCATGAACATTAAATTTTCTCTGAAAATTCATTTTCTTTTCCCTAAGTATACCTTAACTGGCACAGAAATGAAAAAAGTATGTAAAACTAAGAGTGCATTTCTGAGTGACGTGGGCTTTACTGAAAAGTTTGCCAGGCACAGAAGGAAGGATTACGTATATTTGTTTTCCTATTCATTTTTTAATCACACTCTCCTTCTTAATTTTTATACGTTCACTGGATTAGCAGTACTTTCTGTGATATTTCCTTTTTTTTTTCTTTTTTTTTTTTTACTGCTACATTTTGTTTTCTTTCATTTTTTATCCCCTTTTTCCCTCTTTGTTTATGGACTGCATAAAAATTGATGCCTGTGTTTTAGGTGAACTCCTGAACTTGGAAGCCCAATGAGTTCAGAATGTCACAAATAAGGTTAAGAAATTTCTAATCAAGAAAGGGGAGTAAATCATCAGTGCATGTAAATCTGCGTAGCTTGATGAAATGAAATGAGGTTGTAGTGCTTCCTTTTTTAGAGAACCTTTGTTCTAATTTGAGGCTAGGTAGCAATTTCACCCTGAATTAATCCTTGAATTAAATCCCATGGGTTTATACTAAGGGCAGATTTCAGTTTGTATTTTTTGCGTAAATTGGCTTACCCGCTTACTTGTGAGGACTGACGTGTGTTTCTTCCTCTTCCCCTCTATTTTACCTGCTTTAAATTCTAACGGAAGGTTTCACTTGCCATCACAATGAGCAGGGTGTTGGACAGAGCAGTGTAAAGTTGTGCCAAATTGTCAGCTATAAAGCACAGTGCCAGCTCGTACAAAGCCTTCTACCAGCGGCCACATCTGGTGCTTTCCCTGGCTGGCTCTGCTGGTAGCCCAGACAGCTCCGATTCATCTTCTGTTATTATCTTTGGGACAGGAATCATCCTCCCCTGCTCCGGCTCGAAAGCTTCATGCCTGAAAGGATTGTAAAGTTTTAAATTAGAGGTTCCTAAACAGGAGCTGAACAACGGAGACTGTGATTGCTCTATCTTTGGGTTCATTAGATAGCCAGAGCAAGGCTTGTTCAGTCCTCACCGTTAATACCGGTATCACAGAAAACGAGCCACGTCCCACCTAGGGAAAGTCTGAGTAGCTCCATTGAACACTGGGCAAAAATATGATAACTTTCTCCTGGTATGCAGGTGTGAGATTCAGTCCCTTCCAGCTGACAACTGCAAATGCCTGGCCCTCTCGAACTGAGTTTCTGTGGCGCCAGTGCTCTGGCACTGAGGAGAGTACAGGTAATATGTTGAATACACTCAGAAAATAAAGTAAGGATTTTTGTTTTGGTTTTTAACTGGCTTTGAAATGTGGTCAGGATGAGGTGATCAGTATGCTGATAAATGAGCATTGTACTTCAGTTTCCTCTTTAAGGTTTCATCAGTACCTCTGATGTACTTAAAAACATCTATGGCTCCTCAATGTGCCAATTTCCTTCAAAGATCTATGCATTAGTTTAGTACAGAGCTCAACCCTGAAATCAGAGTGAATGTCTCCTCACAAAATTAAGGCAGTCATTTGTCTTCACAATATTAAGGCATCACCAATATATAAACAGATTTGTAAAAATTCAAAAGACAATTTAGACGTTAATATAGGTGGGAAGAACTATTAATAGAAATGATCAACTTTCGCATGTCTGAAAAGGATCTGAGTGTTGTGTTGGCTTAGAACTCACATTAGTCTGTCACATTGGATAAGTATTTGTAAATTGTAATCTATTTGCTTGTGCAATATCTGTGGGAATGGGTCTGATGCCATAGCATTCTTGGGAATATGATCATCCAAGTCCCTGTGTCTGCCATTTGCAGACACTGGTGTAAATGCATTGATATAAACGACTACAAAAGTTGCAGAACAATGGGGAATGACATCCTACATGTCACAAATTATTCCAATCTTGTGTGATTAAAGCAATTTTGGTCCACTTGTGTCCCTTGTGACCTGGGGCCATATCTGCCTTCTGGATTAACTCTGCTGAGTTAAAAAAAAAAAAAAATGACCATGGTAAGCGAATGCAGAATTTGATGTATGGTATTTGAAGTGTTTCAGTAAAATGTAAAATATTAATAGGTTAATAATTTGCATTGACTTATAGCCAGACTACTTTGAAGCAGGTCTTCTGAATTATATCCATCCTGGATTAATAAAATAATACACAGAAGGGTGAATACAATAAATGCCAACAATAATAAGTAACCTTGTATGTGGAAGAAGGATGAAAACCATCTTAGCCACATTCCTTCCTGATAAATTTCTTACAAAATATGGGCCAAGACTAAGTCTAAGTACTGCAAAAGTTTATTTAGAATCTGTGACAGCTCTGGAAAGCCTTGCTTTAGAAACCACGAGAAAGTGTTAATTTAACATAAATCTAACTAAGTTTTCAAAATAATTTAGGTATAATCAGGAGTCCATAATATGGAATTCATTGAGGATCATCTATCATTATGTTCAAGGGAGACTCTGCAGGGATCAGAAGCAGTAGTTGTCCTAGTGCCCTCCCTTTCACCCCAGCATCAAGCTCTACTGCACATTAAGCTTCTTACGGGGCTTCTGTATTTTTCAGCTGCTGGTCCTGTTACAAATACATCTCTGCTTGGTAACGTCACAAGCAGCTCCTCTCTGCGCAGAGAGCCTGTCAGACCCCTCAGCGCTCTCTGCAATAACCTTACAGGCACAGGCAGGAGAGGGAAAAAGATCTAGTAAATGAGTGTCTGAAATGTCGACTGCAAGCACATTAGTTATCACTAGCATTCTTATTATTTGCTCTATACAGATAGATTGAGAAATTCCTATGTAAATAGGAATTTTTCAGAAACCTTCTTGCCAATTAGAGAATATTTTTCCTGTATAGTCAGTGCATGAAAGGCATACTAGCATGGAGGTTTGTCAATAAAAAGAGAAATGCTGCGTCCTGTAGGATGGGCTAATCCTTGTGAATAGCTCAGTCACTCCCACCAGCTAAAATCATCTACATTTTGCCTCGGCTAGGGCATAAGGTAACGGTGGGAGCTGGGTCAGTCGTGAGTGATGCAGAGTCATGTTTCTCCATGCCCAGACATGGAAAGTTAAACAGTATGAGTCTTAAGTGACTATTTTTACAAGAATCTTAAATCTAGATTTTAATAAACAGTTAATGATAAAATGAAGTGCCAGTAGATGGCATTGAAGAATGTATGTAATCACTTGTGTTTTTTGTAAAAGTAAGAAGGTTTCTTGATTCCAGGTACTGAAAGTGTCTTCCTCCATGCAGCTGCTTAACAGGGATGTTGTCTACTGTTGTGGGAAACACAAATGCTTCCAGAAAATACCATTGGAGATATTTCAGATTGTTGCTGTCCTTTGGACAGCATCTTGCTTACAACTTACCTCTCTTGCATTCCCTTAATGTACCTTTTCTGATTTGATCCTTTTAGCCTGCATTTTGTCCACATCCTTTTCAGAATTTGCATGCCCCTCAGTCTTTTTTTGAAGGTGAATAGATAGGATTTCCATTTTCTGTTAAATATGTTTCTCCAGAACAAAAGGTTTGTCCAGCTCCACTTCGAATTCAAAAGTAAGAGGCTTCTAATACTCGTCTTTCAATAGGTGGAGAAGGTCTTAACATAACACAGCAGATAAATTAAAACCCACTGGTTGCATTTATTGGCTGTAATGAAATGTCTGATGATTGCTCTCCATGTTTAATGGTGGTGGGTGATTTCTTCCTCCTTGTCTCTGGAATCTGGATGGTTTTCAAATGCCAAATCAAACACCCGTACAGTGAATATGCACAGATGTATATTTGTCACTGCTGATCTGTCAGCAGAACAAGCCTCTTACAGATTGCTTTACTTAAGTGCTTGGAGAGGCGGGATTGCCCAGTGGGGAAACAGACTACAGCCTAATTAAAAATGGCATGTTTCTTTTTCATTGGCTTGAAATTCTCCATAGATTTTTTTTCTTTATTAGGCACTTTGCTAGTTCCCAAGTCGGCTGAACTTAGAAAACTTGCAAAGTGATTTTTTTTCTGGAAGTTTTAATTACAATATTTCCCATTCCAGCTAATGACAAAAAGAGTTAATGACCCGCCAGCGGTCTTCATAATCATTTACCTGGTTCAAAGGTAAAATTAAGGTTTGGAGGTTGTGAGTTTTATTTTAAATCTGTAGAAGTAGATTCTGTTCATCTTCTCTCTTTTAAGGTAGGCTTTTTCTAATAAGGAAGTGGAGGAAAGACCCCTAGTTCTATCGTACAGCGTGCTCAGCAAGCCAAGGTGTGAAGCGTTGGACTTGGTGCAGGTTTTCAGGCTCCCAAAAGGCAAGCTGGCGTGCTCAGTGCCGCCGCAGATGTCAGACATCTTGTGCAGAGCACCAGCGTGCCGCAGTATGATTTACTTGGCAACACAGCGCAGCAAAGAGGGGAAATTGTTTGGCTCTGGAATAGACAGCTGATTTGAATGTACCTCCTAGCCAAATAGCAGCACTGAACTGATTATATTATCAGGAGTTTGTCTTGCTCCTGAAGAGCAGGATGCCCCCATTCCCCTTCATGTCAGGGCCTTGTTCTCTAGTCATCTCTTGACCTTTCTGTCCAATCCTGTGGTGCCATCGGGATGAAATTTTAAAGCATATTTTCAGTGAGAAAGTAAAAGTTTATTAGCAAAAATACAATATGCTTTTTGACCACATAAAAGCAAAGTAGAGGGTGGGGAAGGAGGGGAGAACTAGGAAAACAGGACCACTTGTGCCAAAATCTTCTCTCTGGTCTGCATTAGCTATAACCTATCTGTGCCCTCTCTAGAGCAATAGTCCCTGTCGTGTGACCTTGAATGTGGAAACCTCAAAACCAGAGCACATGAGCAGAGCTGTGCCGAGACAGGATGCTGGACTAAGCAGGGTGTTGGTTTATTGCCAACAGTGGCCATTAGTGCCTACAGAAAATCATACAGGCCGGGGAAGCAGATATTCTTCTATATTCTCCCAGCCTGCGGCAATTTACAGTTCAGTATTTCTGAGATGAAATGTGTTGCTTTCCTAGTCCAGAGCTCTTGATGGATTTTCTTCCATCAGTTAAACCAGTCATTTGTGTTGAACAAATATAAATTTTAGCATGCACAGTATCCTGTTGTTAGGGCTTCCACAACTTGACTACATTGCATGACAAACTACTTCCTTTTCTTTCTTGTAAAACTTCTACCTGCCAGTTTCATTTGGTGCTCTGTAGTCCTTGTATTGGAAAAAAACAATGAATATTGATTCTCTATTTACTGACTCCATTCCACTCATATTTTAAATACTTCTATCATACACCCACTCAGCTGTCTTTTTTTTCCAGACTTAAGAGTTGTAGTCGTTCCTTATATGAAAACCATTGCATGTCTTGAATCATTCTTCTCTCTTCCTTTTTCAGTTCTACTCTCTATCTTTTCTTGCCATGAGGACACATGAATTTACGGAGTTTGGAAGACTGACTTGTTTCATATCCACAGTTATGCTTAGATACAGACTGTAGTACTGTGTAAATACAAATGTAATAGCAATCAGGCAGGCATGGGACTTCTGTAGATCTGAGTATGCCAGTGTTATGACCTCTGGGATAAACCCATAGGATGTTACATATTGGACTTGTTAATTAGTTCTTTCATGCTATGTTGTTATTTATGTTACTTTCTGTTATTTATGCTAAGCCTTTTTATGCCCCTCTAAGTGCTCAAATGTCATTTTAATTGCTTTGGTACCTATTTTTGGTTTTCATACATGCTTCTGTTCTCAGTTTTAACCTATAGCGCCGCCAGCATCTCAACACGGGAAGTTTTGTTTCCTTTCTTCATATTAGCAGTAGCAAAAATTCCATATGCCCATAATTTTTTTTTTCCAAAAGAAACAAAGAAATCTGTATAATTTAATTGTCTGAAATTAGACAGCTGCAACTGATTGATCTTCTAATAGGAAATACTGGCAGATAATTCCGAGGTTGCAAAGGATGGACTAGAAGCAGGCTTTCTTCTACAGATTCTAAAAGGAGTTAAAAATATAAAGGAAATGGTCTTCAAGGTATCAAAAGGCACTTGGAGAAGAAGAGATATTCAGACTCGGAAGAAGTTGTCTCCCTTAGTTCTTTTGGATGCTCCTGAATCTGCCCCACTCCGAGCTGGCTTTAGGCAGGACTGTCGGTGCCGGCTCTGCGGTGGGCTTGGGCTGTGCAGTGGTCTCGCAGGAGAGAACTGTCTGTGCAGGGATGTGAGCACATGAGGTGTCCTGGTCGCTGCAACCCCCTGCGGCCTCCTCGCACCCGCCCCGGCACACAGAGCTGCGGCCCTGAGGAAGGGCAGAGCTAAGGAAGACTCTCAGCAACTGCTTTGCACGCAGAAAAGCAGCCGAGTTTCCTTTACACCTTTACACATGCATTTTAGCATGGCAGCTATACCTTCCCCTGTAAAGAATCCAGCTGGGCGAGACACGGTTACAGTCTAGGAGGTTTTTGTCCGGATGGAGAATTGAGGCACAATGTGATTAGACGGCTTGCCCAAGGAGAGAAAAGAAGGAGCAATGGCTAGAGCATTAGCTTGAGACTCAAAGGTTAAACTCACTGCCTTCTCATGTGCTTCTGAAAGTCGTTGTGTGCTGTAAAAGGAAATTTCTTTTTTTTCTTTTTCACAGTAGTATGAGGTAATTGCATAAAGGATTGTCAAGTGCTCCAGAACGTTGTGTTGGTGTTCTGGGCTTGCAGCTAGGAGAACAAGAGAAGTCAGAGTGGGACGGTCCCGACTCCTGGGTGATTACCCTGGCTGCCTAGTTATCCATCCCTCTTTCCTTAGTTCACTTTTGTTGCTACTTGTGACCTAACACATATGATGTAATTACTGTTTTATTGACACCAGAGCTAAGCCTTGGCTCTTTCTGAGGGTGAACTTCAATGTCTGAAAAGGCTTTTCTGTGATCTTCCTCTTTTTGATAGGAAAACAAGAATGTCAGGATTGAAAACACTGAGCAGGCAGTGGGGCTTTGGTTCTCTCTGCAAGGCTGTCTTTATTGCTACTTCAAGAGACTTCAATAGGGAGAAACCAGGCAAAGAGTCTACTAGTTAGTACTTTGCTGTTGAGGCAGAGAAAAAGGTGGAGGCCTTGGAAAAATAATAATAATGCAACCTTGCACTTTCTGACAGGGACAGTTGGCAATACTGCGTTTTCCCAATTAAGATGATAGCATCTGGACTACTGTAATCCTTAAGGTTGAAAACTGTGTCATGTTGCCCTCTCCAGAGTGGAGTCATCAGTTAGCTGGCCATAATTTATCTGATTAAAAAGAAAGGCACTTTCTATAATTTTACTGTAGGGTAGCAATTCTCTTTTTTTTTTTTTTTTTTTTTTTTTTCCCACATTTTTGCTGGAC
>JAWLRI010000058.1:418862-452343 GCA_034781795.1 Crypturellus tataupa | reverse complement strand
GGGAAATAACTTGTCCAAATTACTGAACTGGGGGGAAAAAAAAAAAAAAAAAAAAAAAAGGAAAAAAAACACTGCAACAAAATTAAGGAAGCCTCTTATTTCTACCTCCCTGACCCATTCAAAACACTCTAACTTAAAAGAGTTTCGCTGAAGAGGTAACGATCTCAAGCTGGATTTTGTCACCCTCCAGAACAGACTGCTGTGCGCTGGAGCACCTTCCCGGCGAGCTGCTGGGGCAGCTGCAGCCCACAGAGAGAAGCTGCTGCTCTGGGCAGGGACGAGCCGCGTGGCAGATGGGGCTGCGTGACTGCTGTCACCGCGCCAGCCAGGGCAGGGGACAGCACAGGGGAAGGACTTGGCAACTCTGAGAGGCTGAGAAATCCGTAGCAGCAGCGAGATGGATTAGGAAGCAGCAACTTCAGGGAAGCTCAGAGGAACTGCAGTGAATTTCAGTGACTCCCATTGCCTCAGTCCCTTCTCTGGCGCCCAGCACAAGCACTGGATTAGAGGTGTCCAAGCAACACTGTTATCCTGCAAGCACGGAAGAGCCACTGCGAAACAAGAGCTGTGCTTGCAGCAGAGAGAGCCTGGGGGCAGCTGCCTGCTCCACACCCTTACAGAGAAGTCTGGGTCTGAAAAATCATCAGGGATCTCCCAATGATTTGGCACCTATTTATTTCTTCCAAGCCATTTGTGAAGAGCTCAGAGCTGGGGTTCAGCTTAGATGCAGATTGCAGTTTTAACAAATGTTTCTGAACAACTCTAGTCCACAAGAAAAGACCCCATAAAAGCAAGTTCTCTCAGGGAATAAAGCTAAGGCTCTCCTGGGGAGGTGACAAGCCTTCCTTGGAGACACTGCTTGCTTGAATGTGTGTAAGTGTTCACACCTGGGCGAAAATGGTAGCGCTTGGCACCTGCTCTGAGCAGGTGCAAGAGGAAATAACCAGAGCAAAAAGAGAAGTCAAGACCCTGGTAACTGTGCCGCTTCACCTGATAGCGTTTGTGGTAGGTTATAAGAGTCAGCAGGATAGCAGTTAGAGCTCTTTTCTTGATTTCTCTGTGTTCTGTTCCTGGAAGTTAAAGAAAGGGTTACTTGAACCCCGAATTTCTTACCTTCAAACTCACCATCAGTGAATAATGGATGTTTTGTGTGTTACCTTTGACTAAGTTTTACAAAGGAGCTTTGTGAATTTTTGTAAGGCAAGAGTGATGTGAAAATGTAAATGCATTTTTAGATTTGTAAAATCTTCTGATCTCTGGATTGACAAGTGCATCTCTTCCCTACAGCAGAGGCAAGAGGGAGAGCTGGGATTTGCAGGCAGATGAGGATCCTGGAAGGGAGGGTAAGTTTTGTTTCTTTATTTGTGAACTGCTTAGTTGTCTCCTAACTTGCTGATCTGGCTTGCAGAGCCATGATGGGGTCCTGTAAAGTGTAAAGACTAAAATACTCTCCTATCAGGACCATTTCCATGAGGCTTCTGTGGGAGTGGCAAAATACTTTTCGTGTTATGATTTTGATAAATGTACTAAATTACTAACTTCATCCTGGAGAACGGCCGAAGATAGTCAGATAATACTGTGGTTTAACATTGCTTTACGCAGCGGGGAAATCCTGTGAAAGAGCACAGCCATCCAGTACGGCAATAATAGATTTGATGAATCAACCCTAGTATTTATAGCAGTATTTTTTGGGTGACGGAGGCTAATATTCTTTTTACTGAGGTCTACAAGCACAATAGAGTCCTTGTCAACTCTGAAGATGGGGATTGTGCATGACTTTACCTCACTAGGGTGTGGGTGAAGTTTTAGTTCCTATTCCCACTTACAAGAGTCACCATGCAGAAGACCAAGAAAATATCCAGAAGTTTGTGACCTGGATGAGGGAACTGCAAATGGTTTTAAACCCCTGCTTCCGTCATGGCTCTTTGAAAATGTGAATTGACAGCGTGAAACTGCCTTTTATTAGCCTTTATTATGCTGATGCTCCAGCTGCATTGATAATCTGGATACATTTGCCATCTGAATCAGTTTAGTATTGGGAGATAAACCACAGTTGGATCAAACTGCTCTTAATCCCTCCTCCCCCATCTCCTTGGCACTGGTGGGAACTCATTTGTCTTTCCAACGTGTTTTTGGCTAATGTACTGCTGAGTTTTCTCTTGATGCATCTGGATAGGTATTAATAGGTGGGGGTTGTGTATATATGCTGCTAATTTGTTGGTATATGTAACATTCAAAGTAAGCAGACAAATGAGCATTTTTGCAAAGGAAAAGGATAATTTTCATTGCTGAACACTGACAAGAGGCAGAAAACCATTGGCTAGCCCCTGTTTTGGAAGACCTAAAAGCTGCAAGGGTAGATTGGACAGGAGAATAGGGTCTTGCATAAGATGACAAAACCTACTTGATGCAGCAATTATGTAACTCTTTAACTGTATATTCAAATTTCTCCTGCTTTAAGTGTACAGAATTACATCAGAGCTGGTTTGCCCCAGCTGCTGTTTCTTGTTGTGATTTTGTGAAGCTTCCCGTGTCTGTCAGGTGCACAACTTTCCGCACGGTACAAGGAGTTGTGGGGTAGAGGTTACCTGGCCCCGTTCCTGCATATAATTGACTTCAGCTTGTTTCTTTATGTGCTGTTCCACAGAAAAGGATGCTTCAATTCACTGTCAATTGTTTGGAATTGCTTCCTGTGCTTCATTTAAAAAAAAAAAAAAAGTTTTTTATTTTTAAAAGCTTTTAAGGGAAGCTTTTAAGCTCTGCTCTTTGTAGAAATATCAAAGGTCCTATATCACTTGTTCTATAAGAATATAATCCTATGTCCTTGACTAAAACTGGGGTACTTTTGTCCAACATCTCACTGCTGTCTATACACTAAAGGTATCTACGTATGGATAGTTTGTAAAGAATGAAAGAGAGCTCGTGGATAAAGGGTTTATTGAGTGCATAAAGCATTATGACTAGGGCTTCAAATGCTGCTTGTCTAGGGCTTTAGAAATACCATTTTTTCTGTAATGATGTTGTCATGAGGTAGTTTGGAATAGGTAACTTGTTTTGAGCAATACTTGTGATTTCTGGCTTGTGCTGGAAACTTTAGTTCAGGCCCATGTCTACTGAGAGTAACACTTAATCACTACACTGGTAAAAATACATAAGCTACTATTTATGACCTTGAGTTGACTGAAGATGTAGCATCAGTGGAAAAGTATTTTGAATAGCAGTTTAAAAAAAAAAAAAAAAGTGTTTAAAGTGAGGCTGAGTTTGTACAGGGAGGAAATTTGCTGTGTGGTGGGGTTTCTTTTTTTTGAATGTTGATCAATAGAACAGGAAGTGTCATCTTCAAAGAGGAAAATTTGATGGGAAAAGGAAAAAGTGAAGATGATGGGAAGAAGGGATTTGTAGGCTAGATAATGGTTTCAGGAGGAAAGGAGAGGCTGGAGGGAGGACACTGGTGATGTAAATTTGGGTGGGAGGGGATATGATGCAGAAAGACAACTGAAGATTAGAGAACGAGCAAGCAAGAATTAAAAAGCCTGAGGAACGGTGCTGGAATTAGCCCAGTGCTGAGCTGTGGCAGGTAAGAAAGAGCACTGATATCCCTCCTGATGAGGGTCAGACTAATTGAAAATTGCCCTGGACAGTTAAATTTCAGCACTGCTGAAGGAAGCATACTGAAAAGTGCCACATGAGAGCTCTCCACTATGACTAAGAAAATTTAATTACCAAATACTTTTTCATGCTCTAAATTTTTTGTTTGTTCCTAGAAAATTGGAGAACAAACACTGAACAGAAATAAAGTCAACTTCCAGGTTCAAACAGCAGTCTGAGGACTTGCAAGTTTTCTAGATACATATACATTAACTGCTGCAGTTTCTTTGTACTCTCAAAAAATAAATAAATGGTAAGATTTGGGAGGCATAAACTGTAGTCATTCTATGTAACTAAATGAATGAATCAACATTTTAAATACCATGCTTAGCTCGGGCAAAACCACAGCATCATGGTTGGTACTTCTTTTAAATGTGTCTTCTTAAAGAGTCTTCTTTAAGTAGTTAAATAATTCCCTCATTTATATTATTAGAATGATTCAAAGTCTGCAGCTGGCAATGTATACCAGCAGAAGACCTGCTTCTTCTGTTTTATCCATCATTAAATCATTCTGGAAAACGGATGAGACATAGAAGCCACGACTTTTTCCAAAGAGAAATTGTTCTTTATGCAAATAAGTTAAATCTTGAAGTGCAAAATACAGTTTTAAGTAGCGGACTGAAAGATATTTTTTAAATAGCCATTTGCTTGTTGTTACGAAAAAATAATTACATATAGTAGCAGACACAAGCAGTATTTTCCATTTAAGCTGGGAAAGGTTTGTAAATGCACCTAAAGCTTGTGGGCGTACTTGTGCTTCTTACCTGTAATTATTAAAGGACAGGCAGCTCTGGTGAGGCATTGCTGGTATAAAATGTGCTGAAGATCTGCCCATCGCTGATAGGAGGGTTTCAGCAAAATGTAACAGCATGCATATGCTTACATGCTTTGTCGCTTTACTGTTTATATCAGCTATAGTGTAGTCCAGAAAATATAGCGTAAAAAAATTTTGCAGCTTAAATACCTATGCAAAGCTATGGATTGTGCGAGTATCGTGATCTTTAACATTGTGGCCTATGGAGATGGAGATGTGTTGCTTGCATCTTGGCTCTGCCGCAGGGAGCTCCACAGAGCTGTTGGGAGAAACTTCTCCTAAAGGCGGAGGGGCTTTCTGTGGCTGGTAGAAAGCTGTTTTCATCTCAAATTCTTTTGGAATCTTTTTTGTTTAGTAAAAGCTAGCTACTTCGTTAATGCATTTAGATAATGCAGTGATTGGCACCTTAGAAATACTTAAGACAGGCTGATAAAAGGATTCCAGATGTATCCTTTATGAATTTTTAATACAGAGATTTTTGCATTGTCCAGTGATGAAAACAAATCTTCTACAGAAAGACAAAACTGTTTTTCCATTAGTATCACTCACTGTTTCATATGTTCACTGTCTGATAATGTCTTAAAATTAATCACTTTGCCATTTATAACAACAAGATATGTCACTTGACAAGTACTTTTATTTTGTATCTTCCTTTTTTTTTTTTTCCTGTAAGTTCCAAAGCTCATCTATAAAGAATCACTGCACTATGTTTTTTTCATCAAGTCAGATAAATCCTTCTAACTGAGAGTATAGCTAAAAATTAGTGTCCTTTAGGTTTTCCTAACAAGGAGGAGAAGTTGGGAATCAAGTAAAGGTCCCTGATGCAATATTGTTTACCTGCAGCCAATATACAGAAGTTCTGTTTTTTACATTCAAAGGAAAAACAAGGCAGGAAACAATATCAGTGTTTGAAATAATCAGTTTTCTTTAGCCAGCACTGAACCAAAAAGCTCACCATCTCAAAAGCTCCTCTGGGGGCCCAACACAAACTGCTGTGGCAAGTGGGCATAAATTTGCATTCCTTTCTATTTTCTTTATTGCACCAAAATGCCTTCTCTCCATATCCCATCTGGAAATTATGCAGGACCCAACTTCTCTATCTGGATAACTCTAACCCTTGGGCAGCTCTCTATTTGTTCTTGTGTTGGGACAGGGGTTTGTGATGTCTTTGACAGACAGTGGTTGAAGCTGTTAGCTTCACTGCAGTGTGATGCAGCCTGCAATGACACTGTCACTAATGATTCCTCATGAAACAACCCAACTCGCAGCATCTTCCAGTCACTCCATAAAGGAAATTCAAAAACTAACAATTTCAAACCTATCATTTCCTTGTCTGGTGAATCATGCAGTCAGCACTTGGATAGTCACTCAGCAGTGCTTCTAAATGTCACTTTATTCTTCCAGCACATTCCAGTTGCTACTAATTTTTTATCATATATGTTTCTCTTAATTGGCCAGGTAATTATTTCCTATGCATCCTCAAACTCTTTTCAGTGCCAAACTTTAATCAACTTTTAAACTAGTAATTTTGATTGTACTTCACAACAATGAAGGAACTCGCATCTTTCTCTGTAGATGGTATTTTAATCCTAAATTTCTTAAAATGACCCTGCTGTAGTTTCTAAACAAAAAGCTGCTGGTGTCTTGCACTTAATTCCTCCAGTGTGTCTAAGAAGTTTGTTGGGAGTCAATGTATTTTTTGCAAGTTATCCTAGTACTAACGACAATTAAGTATTTTATAAGTGTTCAGTGTGTGGTGACAAATAGTATATTTTATAAATTAATTTCCAGTTAATACTAAATTATTGTGAAATTACATATTACATACACTTTACTAGCAAAAGAGTTCATCATGATTAATGTTATTATAGTGAACACCAAAGGAATTAATAATGATTTGCACTTATTATACAGTGGTACCAATGTAGAGAAAAGAAGGTTAGCCTAATTAAATTCCAGAAAACCACTTTAGGGCTCTGCTGCATTATGGAGGCTGGTTTTTATGTTAATTAATTCCTTATGAAAGGTTGCTAAAGTGTTTTAATATTGTTCAAAGAGGCAGACGTTTAAACCATAAAGTATTTTTGAATTCTCTTTTCTTCAAGTTACCTTGGAAAATGGAGCCCTATCCATGTTGAGGTCCTTCATGCTGTGTATAAATAATAATTAACTGATGATTTTAGTCAACGTTTTGAGGAGTGAGGGTGGAACTTGAGGGTGGATCTATGGTCTGAGAGCTAGAATAGGAATTAAAGGTTAGTTCTAGAAACAGCGCTGCTGGACAATTATGGTCTTAAGTTCCCTTTTGAGTTACTTGTGCAAAATCTTCTGCCCTCACACCAAGTCTCTTACATAAAAAAAAGTTAGACCAAACTTGGCTTAGATCTTTAGTTTTCACAGATATCTGATTTCGTGATGGTTTAGAATCCGAAGTGTTCCGGGATAAAGGTGGATTTGCTTATTATTTGCTACTGGAATCTTTCAACCCTTTGTAAGGGTAGAGGTAGGAGGGAGTTATTGGTGACATGTTTTTGACCCATGTAACTGCAGCATCCCTGTTCAGTAGCACAAATACTTCAGACTACAACCCACCAAAAATAGCTGTGAAAAAGTAAATGGAATTCATTTTGCTTCTGCTTCTACTGAAATTCTTGGAAATGTTTTTACTTCTATGCTTCCAATAGACCTGTCTGGAAATCCTCCTCAAGCAGGATTTTTCAAACCCCCAATTCCCTTAAGTACATGCTTCATATGTTAGGCATGTGTTTAAATTCTCTTGACTTAGAGACTCGTACTTAATGGCATTGCTGAATAAAGAAGGGCATGAGCATGTACTTAACTGCTTTGCTGATCAAAGAACAAAACCTTTTGATTTGATCTATGTTTAATGCGAGTTAGAACACCTTTACCTGTTATCCAGTAGTCAAGAATCTACCAGGTGTCTCTAATAATGATATAGTTGAAATCTGATTAGGTTAAAATCTGTTGGCTAAGGAAATAGGGAAAGCTATGTAGTACATGGCATTTATTTCATTGTTTTTTGTGACATTAGTTGTAAATTACACTTCCAATACTCTGGTCTCACTGCAAATAAAAGGGGAATGAGGAGACAGTGAAAAATGAAAAGAGAGAAGAGGGGTTTGGTTGTTAAATTCAAATATTCAGTGTAACACCAGAATGTTCCAGTATGTTTTATGTTCTTAATATTTTTCCTTCTATATACAGTGCACTATGTAATGCATCTCTTCCTCCTTACACTAACAATTTATATTCAGGATACTCTAATGAAGTGCATCTTGAGTCTCCTTTTCATGGCTAATGAGGAGACAACAAGAATTTGACTAATACTAGTACAATTACTGGAGCAGTGAAGCGTGCATCTCTGATTAGACGTGATAATTTGCAAGGCTGGGCTCTTCACATTAAGTTTGCAAACAGTTTAAAAATCACTTCCTCTATTTATCCAGCTAATCTCTGTTTAATGACTCCAGACCTGACAAAAGAAAGAGAAAATGTCTCTTAAAAAACTATACTTCATTTATGAAGCTTGTATATAGAGATGAGGTGTAATTTATAGTAAATCTTTTCCAGAAGACTTTTGATGAAGCCATGCAGCTGGCTTTTCACAATGCAGTGGTATTTTTATTCATCCTGCAATATTTCACTTTTCTATACACAGGAATTTGTTTGTGCAGCTTTAGACATATTTCTACGGGCTTTCTCGCTCTCTTTTCTCTCTAGTTCAACTTGTGAATTCAATACTTGCTTATTCTTTTCTCTTAAGGGATGAGCTGTAGACCGGCTGTTGTTGCTGGTGCTGGGGAGTTCTTCAGTTGGTATCATCATGAGTGGATAGATTTAAATGAGAATCTTTCAAGTCTGCCATACACCATTTCCAGACGTTTTAGTAGTTCCTTTTTCTTGGGGATTGCTTCAAGTGCAATCACTGAAAATCTCATTTGCCTGGAACTACACCAACTCTGTCTGAGGGTCTTCATAAACTGAATTGGGCGAGTAGGAACAGCTGTTGTTGGCAGTAGATGGCACTCGCTGGAGTCAGGAGCAGGGAGATGCTCTAAAAGAGCTGACCAACCATTTCAGAGGAGTCTTAAGATCAAGTCCCTGAAAGCATCATTGATGGAAATAGAGTGTTCTGGTGTGATCCCTGCAAATGGGTGGGATGTTTGGTCTACAAGGCTTTACCTAAGTTAGCCAGATTTATGAATGAGTTGTCTGTTGCTACACCTATTGTCCGCTGCTTGGACAGAGCACGCGAAGGTGTTAGCTGTATGTAACACACTCATCACATTTCTTTTGGGATCCTCTGAAATTATTCCTACTGGAATAAAAACAGATCCAGAATCAGGGTTGTGTCCTAGGAAGATAGAAGGGATTTAAGACTGACTTGCATAGGTCCTTCCCAGAGCTGTTGCTAAATGTGGACCTGAGCTGGTACACAGGCTCAAGTGCTCAGCCTGCAGTTCAGCATATATTTAGCTGCTTTCAGAAAGCGTGATTAACTGTGTCTAATGTATCTTGTTAAGGATGGGCTCTGGGATTTCCCTGTCTATTTTACTTAGAGGTACCTAATAGCTTTTTGTTTCCCCTGAAAAGCAGCAGCTGTTGTGAGAACCGTGTACATCGGTTTCCTTCGGTACCTATGGAAGTTATTTGTGTGGGGAAGAAGTGGCTCCCTAGAGAAATTTTGATGAACTGCAGTGAAAAATAAATCTCTAAGTATAGAGGGCACCTGTGTTTCCCTCCCTTTCCAAACACAAAGAAGGAGCTAAAAATAGAAGGTTTTTTGTTTGTTTTGGTTTTTTTTCTGTTTGTTTCTTGAGGCTGGCAGGTTTTCCAAGCCGCTCTGAATTCCCAGTAGCAGAGCATCCTCCCAAAGGACTGGGATAGGAGGGTGGAGTCAGTGAAAAGTGACATCACTTCGTTGCAGTTACTAATGGGCTGGAAGCTGGCCAAAGCAGCTTCAAAAATGGAAAAAGCAGATAAAGGATTTTCCTAATTCCCACTTTACGGTCTCCACTGGTGGTCCTCATAGGACCAAATGACTGATTTTACTCTCCTCCATAACAAAGCAACAGACTGAGCTATCAGAAAGTGGCCTTTGAATATACATTATCTCTTAATATAACAATATGGCTTTTGAAAAATGGGCCTGTGCTTCAGAAACCATAGAAACTCCTTAAAGACACCACAGTCATGTTAAAATGAAGGCTGGGAGCAAGTGTGACTTCATGTTCTCTCCTTCCTGATGCTGCAAGAGTCGGTGTGCTCTACCGAGTTGATTTAGCAGTGGTGAGGTCCTTGTTGCACATCACAGCAGCGGCTGTAGAGGGAAGGGGAGGCAATGAGGATGCCAGCCCTCTCCTGCCTGGGTAGTGCCTGTGGTACAGACTTCCTGGGAGTATCCTCACAGCTTTTGGGGATGGGAATCCCATGCCAGTGGCAGATACTGTCTGCACTCCCCAGAGCAGCCCAGGAAGCTTTGAGGAGGAGTACGGGCAGCACCTGCATCAAGAGGCTGCGTGCTGGAGTGGAGCTGGTGGGGGGGGAATGTGTGATGCTGGGACAGACTGCTCGGCATCCGCTTCAACCACAGAGTGAGACTTTGCAGATGGATTTGGTTCACCTGGAAACAGGTTATAATATCTCTATTTGAATCTCTTTGCAACTCTAAATTGGACAGGAAATTTTTTACTACTTGCTTTTATTGATTGGTGGTAAGCTTTTAATTCCTGTAGTGTAAATAGCAAAGTATATTTTGCTCAGAAGTCAACAAGGATCTGATTTGACCACTTTGAAATCATTGCGAGTCTTTCCAGTAGCCTTTCTAGTCTCACTATACTTAGAATAATATTTTTTTAATGTTTCCAAAACATTTGATAAATGGATAAAAAGGAAAGAACCAAAGCTTAGAGGATATTATGTAGCTGGGAGTCTACACCAAAGAAGGCTTTCTCTCTTGAAAAGAGTAACAATATTGAAAAAGTGCACTCGTTTTATGTTAAGAGAGTCATTTTCTTAAACACAGTAGTTGCCAGGCATATATTTTAAAAACAAGCACATTGCTGATTTTATTCTAGATCTTCCTGTAATTAACTCTTCAGTTTATTCTGTTGCCATCACCTGACATTTAGAAGTGTACATGACTTTCCTCATAATATTTTTGTCCTTACCGTATGGTGGAGTGTCCCTTTAAGCATATGAGAGTGAGCGTATTTTGGTCTCTCCCCCAGTGTTCCTGATTACTCCATAACAGGGTCTTTGCTCACTCTGTCTAGCTTTTCAGTCCAGTGAGAAAAATCTGGAAGCTAATCAGCTGGTCTAAATTCTCTATTGCAAACTGCATTCAGAATTCCCTGTATAGTTTCCTGGCTGACTGTCAGGTACCACCTTCCCCTGTTGAGATTACTTGCACGAAGAGTTCACATATCTGGGTATTTCCAGGAGGAAGCCAGGGTCTGTGGTTATGGCATTAGCATGGAGCCCTGGAAACCCGAGCTCAGGGATTAAGCCATGTGTCCCAGAACATGTGAAGAAATCTGTATTGTAAATGTGAATCATGTCAGAATTTCCCATTTGTAAAGTAGAAATAATACTGCTATCTCCGTTCACGTGGATCCTACTCCTTTAGGAGTAGATGGTGGTGTGGTAATCGCAGAAGTAATATTCCCCTTGTCCCAGGAGAGTGGCTCTTGCACCATGAGGGCTTCACAAATGAGAGTCACTAATCAACTAGGAAGCCCCTGTGTGTTCCAGGTTTACCCTGCCCCTCAGGCTATTTCCAGCTCCCTGAATATCTGAATTACTTTAAGCCTAGTTTCCAAAGGAAATGAGGTTTATGTAATCACCTTTACCTATATTCTTTTCTGAACTAGACATGCCTGTGAACAGAGTTCTTAATTGTATTGAATTTCTAATGTCATGAAAGAAAGCAGAGGTCCTGTAGGTATATTCACTGAATGGAAGAGGTAATAAAAGGAACCTTAACGGACATTAGAAACCTACAGTCTAGCATTTTACAAATGTTTAATACTGGGGGGAGAGGGAGGTGGAAATTGTAGATTCACTGATGTCTGAAATGGCAAAAACACTTCTCAGGGAAAAATTCTTGTGTGAATTATAAATTTTGAAACACGGAGCAATAGAAGGGATTTTTTTTCTAATTAATGGTTCAGTGCCTAATAAGAGTGAGCTATCAATGCTGTGACAGTAAAACAAAAAGTCAAAAAGGCAAAATATTCAAGGAGTATGGAAACCAGATGTGGTGTAGCTCTGGGGGGTCACAGGACTTCTCTATAGATTCCTTGGCAATTTGGGGGTCCTTTGATCCTTGTCAAGTTCCACAGATTTGAACACCTTAAATACCTTTCTTTGCAGGCTCCATGCAGATTTCAGAACAACTTTTGCACGAAGCCACTGTCACTCTGTGTGCACCAGTGAGGAAATAAGGATTGAGCTTTGTGCCTACTATTTAGAAAAGTAGTTTAAAACAGTAGTGTCATTTTCCATTTAGTCATTGATATCATTGGGGTTTGTCTGAGGCTGCTGGATTCCACCCTTCCACCCCTCCATGGGTTCTCTTTCAGCACCTTCGTTTTTGCTGCCTCTGTGGGGAATGTGTGCCATATGACCACAAAAAGCACTGTCCTAGTTTTTTTGGTGGATTTTTTTTTTCATGCTCAGAGAGCCTTTTACTTCTATAGATACTTCCAAGTTTTAATCTAGTCATCTTTTTGTTTTCCTGAACTCCAGGCTAAAATTTGGGATTTCAAGTGCCTTAGAAACCATCTAGTGCAATCTAGAAACTACTTTTGAGCTGAAATTTAACTCTTCACAGAGTTTTCTGATAATGGTCCATAAAATACCAAACATACAAGGCTAATATTAATAATGGTGCTACAGCGAGTTTCCAGGCTTATTTCTCTCATAGAGCTCATGTAGGCATGTGGTACAGGCAGGTACAACAGGAATTTTCTTCCACTACCCCGGAGCTCTCCGCAGGGGTGAGAGCTCCTCCAAGGAGGCGTTCTGTGTCTGTGGGCTGCCCCGGAGCTGCAAAGCCCCAGGTCGCAGCTGCTGGCGTTTGGGTATTCACTGCTGTTGAAAATGAGCAAAACCTTTGGCACTGGGTGCAAAGTCCAGATATAACAAACACTGTGTCAAGAGGGAACCCTGTATTTAATAGCAGTAAAAACTATGCAGCAAATATTAAGTATATCTAGAAAGCCTATTTTGGAATCCCATATCCTTTTGATGTGTGAGGGGAATTTATCTGTGTATGTAATTTCCATTAACCCCGAATTAAGAGTCTCTTCCTTTAAAAAGCTTAAGACAGGTTTGTTTCTTTTTTTCTTTATTTTGACATGAAAGTTAAAACAATTAACTCATTCACGAGAGAGGAATTTTAATTGAGATCACCAAGGCTGAGAAACAAGAGTGTTATTCATAAGGAGAATTGTACATTTTCCCAGCACTTTCTCTAAACATTTGGTCACAGAAGGGTTTGTTTTAGAGCAACTGCAGCAGCAGAAGACTCAGATTGCACTCAGATTTGATATTCTGTGAATCAGTGGAAGCTGGTAGCATACAGCTATATTTATCTTTTCCTGTCATTTCAAATGTACCTTACCCACTCTGTGGAATCACTTCATATAGATGGTAGCAGCAGTCCTTGCCATCTCACTACCGACTCTTTTTTTTAAAAACAGACTTGTTTATTTTAGACAGGTTGCTTCATACCCTGTTCAGACATGAAATGTTTTCTTTGTGTATGGACTTTGACAGAAATGAAGAAAAATCTCATCCATTTTCCTCAGTTGTCCTTACCTCATATGAAGGAAAACATTCACAGCTGTCTCTGGTGTCCTGCAATGCAATAATTTTTCTCCGAGGTAGATTAATACCACAAAACTTGCTGACATGGCTGCTTGCCTTCTGTGGTACTGTAACGTCTGGATGGTGGGAGTACGAGTCTGATCTGTGTAAATTTCCATTAGGCTCAGTACCCCGTTAAACTCTTAGCTTGTTTTTCAGGCTAACAGGAAATGCACCAAACTCCATCAGAATTTATACTATTTATTTTATTGGCACTGAAATGAATAATTTCCGAAACACTCTAGGGAGCTATATGCATAGATCTTAGTGAAAATCAACAAGATTTGTACTTATTAGAGAAGTCTTTCCTTAGACAGTTATTGCAGACAAATATTAACAATTACAGTAAAAGAAATGTACACTATTGGATTAATAGTTTTCTTTGTCTTTGGGCTCATCTTTCCTTCACATGAAGTCTGCTCTACGGTGCTATGCTATTGATGTGTGTGGTTTGTGTAAAGTTGACTTGAATTGGTTGGAAACTCAATTGTGGCTTTAATGCCCATTTTTAAGGAGTCAGCATGGAATTAATATGCTACAGTCTGCAGAAAATGAAGGCAAATATAAACTTAGATCAGATAATTAACAGATCCTTGTAAAGTACTTGTAACAAATCCCAAGAAACTGTTCCACGGTCCTTTTGAGCAAGGAGGGGGAGCTTTGTAAGCTTAATGAGGCTCCTCGTTCTCCCTTTGAAGGAGTCTGCACTGGAAACACTTTTTCTTGTTTGTTTAGGGTCAAAAAATGTGAATGGCAATGAATCTGAAATGTTTCAACTTGAAACAAATTCATTCTAACATCACAAAAAGAAAAGAAGAAATCTTTCCTGTGATATAAAATTACAAAGGTTTAGAGGCTTATTTTGGAGATGCTAAACAGTGCAACAGTGAAGATGTGCAACAGTGTTGGTAAGGAAGAAGAAAAGGTCTTCTTGAACAGAAAAAAAAGGATAATGTATTTTCTGGAGCATATCCAGATTTTTTTTTTTTTTTTGTAAGAGGCTTCCTAAGTTTTTCCACTGAGTAAGACACTTGAGTTGAATATCAATCATTGCATGAACAGAGGAATATGCCTGGCACACATGAGAGGGAAAACTCTGTTCTGAGTAACCTACAACAGAAAATTGGGATTCCAGTGTAGTTCAATAACCCATACCTGATGCTTCAGGCAGCAACTGCAGTATGTCACTGCACATGCAGGAGTGAAAACCAGCTGTGGGTATAAAGGTAAAAAGGATCCTAGAAGCCAGACACTGCGGGTTGAAGTCAATGGTGCTTAAACCCTGGGAAGGTCAGAATTAGACTTTAAGCGTTCATTATGTTTTGTTAAATTGAAGTATGTACCTGTTATCCTGATGGTCAAATTTTATTCTTGCCTGCCTATCTAGGATTTTATCCCATTATATTCTGACCTCACTCATATAATTGGTAGAAGGGTATTCCATTAAAAGTAAAAGCTTTTTTATTTCATTTTCTGTATATGGTTCAATTTTTAAAGTCCATCCTCTTAGTGACCAAGCATTTACTAGGTTCACTAACTTTCTGTAGATGACTGTATATCATGGCTCTGTGTTCTGAAGTCAATCTCCTGATATTTCTTTTTCATTTACTTAGAGAAATGACCAGACCATTCCTGTCCAGACTGCACCTATCTCTTCTGAGATGGTGCATACATCAGAATAATGCCAGTTTCTCTTGAACCCCTGCAGCTTCAGATGTCAGGGCAATGCAAAAAATTAAAGCAGGAATGCTTGAACTCCAAGACACAAGTTACCAATATTTATTACAAATTATGAGTTTTGCAAGGGATGTTGCTTAGAAATTATTGGGTGTAAGTTGTAAATTCAGTTTTGACAGAAGAAATGAAGGGCCCTTGTAAGAATACCCATCCACTTCTTTCGAAGTATTTAGTTATTACTGAAAAATTTTCTCCAATCTGAATTTTCTCACTTCTTGGTAAGGCATTTCCTTCAGGTATAAGCTTTCCCTGACCTGCATTTGTGGTTTTGCTACAAATACGAATATATAGCAGTAATCTTGTATGTGTGCATAAAGGGGAGATAGGATCTACCAGCCTATTTATTAACTGGTTTCACAGACAGCAGCAATACTTTGCAGAAACAACACCTTTTGGTAGAAAGGGGCGTTTATATTCATAAATTAGTTTTGCTGGCCAGTGGTTATTTGTGTGGAAGGTGCAACCTGCTATCTGATCGAGTCTTAATTAAATTTGGGAGCAAAACATAGCCATTCGCTACATGTCTCATGAATGCATTTCGTACACTGGAATGAATTTAATATAAATACAGTGCAATGCATGCATAAAAGACAAACAAGTGTTAGAACTAATGGAATAGATCTTAAATTAGATGGATTTTTTTTTTCTTGCAAGCTATTAGCTGACAAGAATTATTAGTAAAGTGTTAGTTTTATTTATGTGGCTTACGGAGGAAAGTAAGAAACTTAGAGATGACAAGAAACTTCTGAGAAAGGAGTTTCCTTATACAAATGTCACAAGATAGTTTGTGATTACCAAAATGCTTCCCATATTCACAGCACTTCTTTAGCTGATCAGACCTGTTTGAGAGCATTGTGGCTTGAAAACACAATATCGTTATCTATTTTTTTTTCATTTTCTTGTCTGTCTTGTTGTTCTCCTTCCCCTTTCCAGCTTAGCATACGTGGGTTTTTGTTTGGTTGGGGTTTTTTTTAGGTGTTTCTTTGTTTATTTTTCCATCACTCAAGTCTCCTAAAAACTGAGTCCTTTTGACTTGGCTAGAGGGAGTTTTGAGAGGTGAAACCAATAGGAGAAGAAAATACCTTTAGAAGCCTCTTAAAATGCAGAGACTGAGGGAACCTCTCCTTATGAGGAACAAGATCTTTTTCTTTGAGTGGGGCGGGAAGGCTGGGAAGAAACCATAAATCTGCGCTGTTATAGACTTGCCTTTCGTGCGGGTGTCCCTGCATGTTTCAGCTAGCTGAAGATTTTGTGTAATTCTGTGTTAGGAGTTCTGTAACTTTTAAACAGTTTGGGTGTGCCTAAATACTATGGTGCATGTAAATAAATAAATAAATAAATCGCTGCTTGAGTAGAAGGGGGACTGTCCAAATGCTGCTAATGTCAGTGGGATCACCTTTTGCTGATCCTGTGGAGCCGTAGCTCAGTCCTGAGGTAGGCACAACCATCAGCTTTCATGTTTTGAAGGACATACCAGCTCAGTTATGATGAGAAAAGGGTAGTACGATTTGGCAAGTGGGATAGTTTGCAGTTTGCCTAGTTCCTGGCTAGTTTGTGAAATTTCTCTCTTAATCTAGCAGGAAATGTGCCTGAGCAAAGGAAGCTGCAAGCATTGAGAAGGGAATAAAGTCAAGACCCAAACACAGACAAGCTGCTTTGGAGCTGTTAATGCATTTTCCCTGTTAAACTGATGTGGCTGCCAGCGTTTCATGTTATCCTTGCTTAAGCACTACCAAATGGGGAGGTGCTGAGATGCCCCGGATACCTTCAGATAAACTGTGCACATTTGGAAGTAATTGAATGGGAGAGAAGGAGGGTTTTCTGTTGGCATTTACTGATATGCTCTGGTTTATATTACGGTAGAAATTTCTGAGACTGAGAATGTATTCTCTAACAGTGATTGCTAAAGAAAATATATCATCATCTCTATTCTGTGTGTACAAAAAGGTATGCATGCATATGGACAGATTGCTGGAATATGAATGTCTTGAGTGATTTTGAAGGACTCTGATTCACTTGTAAGTTCATATATTGCATTTGTTGTCCTTATCCTTGTCTCCATGGTCAGAACTTTCAATTCTCTGCATTACAGCCTGCACCATTTTTTGTCTTCCATGTTTATTTTCATCCATATCCTCATGACTGGGAAAAGCCATTATAGATTTATCAAAGACAAATTGTGCCTAAGCAGTGCAACTGCCTTTACTATGTAGTAATTGGTCCTTGGACAATCAGGAAGTGGATGTTTTGTCCTAACTCTAACAATATAAGAAAAAATATTGAGAGTATTTAAGTACTGGAACAGGGAGTTTGTGGAATCTGCATCCCAGTAATTTTCCAGACCAGATGGGACAAGGCCCTGAGTGTCTTGATCTTGCTTTGAAGCTAGGAGGCAGGACTAAGTGAGCATTGGCGATGCCTTTGAGGTAATTCATCCCGTCAACCTGTCTGGCTTGCAGTCCCTAGCACTGCTGCTTCTCTCCCCATTTGGATTTACTGTGTTAAGAGAATTTAGAGAAGTAGCTGCAACAGCTGACCTGGGTAATTGTGATGGCTGATAAATTTTGTGAGACAGGAGTGTCCCAGGTGAACAGGAGGCTGTTTTGCATGTTCCAAATCTCCTTCTGGGAAGCCCTGAGAAACCTGAAGGATACATTTGGTGCCCTGCAAAGAGGTCAAATTAACACTCCTGGATGTTTGAAGTCTCCAGTTTTGCAAAGATTGGTTTCTGAACAAATGTCTATAGGGCAGATCTGTAGTACCTAATAACGCCTAGAGAACCTATAAATAACCTGTTTTTCCTCAGCCCTTGCGTGAATGTCAGTGCAAGGCCAGTATTTCAGTAGCTTGTATATGCAGCACTCGGCATGTGCTTGCCCAGTGCTATGCTACATTTGATAATATTGTCTCCTGAAGGAATCTGTGCCACTGAGCCAGCAAATAGTCGCTGTATAAACCAAAATGCTCTGCATTGCACTAGTTGGGAGCATCTAGATATGCACTACTGGTACTTAAAGGAAAACTGAAAATTTGTTAGTGGAGGTAGAGCCTAAGATAACATCCTATTTGAATATTTATCACTTTTTAAACATGCCGCTCTCAAAGTACCAAGTATACTTAAGATTCACAGTTGATTTGCTATTGCAGACATTTTCATGGATGCAGTCCATCCCTTGCCCACTGCAATGCAAAATCAGCCCATTCTAGGAAGACTCTAAACAGGGCTCGAGGAGCATCTTAGGCCGTTTTTTTTTCTATGCTTTGAGTAGCTAAAGGCAACTGAAACTGTGACAAAAAGGTGTATGGAGTGTGAAGTGGCAGTGGTGATGCTGAGCCTCCACTAACATCTGGTCATTAATCTCAGCTTTGGGGACTTCCAAAATGCTGGCAAACACAGCTCCAGCTGGCCTGGGGACTGTTGCTTCTCCATGAGCAGGTAAATAGGCCAGATGGTCTCTAATTTTACTACTGTTGCTAGTATGGATGATGAGGTCTGGTCCCTCCAGAGCAATGCACTTTCCAAATGCTGAGTGTTGTTATTCACCTTTTGACCACCCAGAAACAATGTAATTATTAGAAGAGTAGTAAAACGATTAGAGCAGTGGCTAAAAAAGAGAAATGTGTGAGAAGCGAAGAGAAGGCAGCCAAGATCACCTTGCTTTTCTCTTTGTTTTAGTGGCAAAACCTAGAAATCCATTTCAACAGCTGTGGTTCCATTTGTGCTTGCTGTAAAACAAAACTGTTTCACTTGCAAGAAGGAGCTTTGTGGGGGGTTTTGTCCATTTCTGTTATTTTCAGCAAAGAAAGAAAAAAGCAGAAGCAGACCATCAATCAATCCCTAAAACTCAAATGTTTAGAAGTGCATTAGAAAGCTGAGAGAATCCAAATTTAATGGCTTATTAGCTCCAGTAGCTAGTGGAGAGAATTTTTACTAGAAGCCTTCATGCTGCATGTGGCTATAAGAGAGTGGGAGGATGAGAGTGGGGGAGTCTTGAGCTGTGACCTAAGGCAATATTCAGGCAATGCTTATGCAATTGTTGCGTAATATGGAGAGCACTTGCATGAATAATCCTGTTAAAATTAGAGTTGCACAATCAGGCCATTGTGGTACACTGAATTGTTCAAAATCATCTGCGTTTACGGTGAAAAAAATCAGCAAAATCACCATTTAAAAAGAATAGTGTTCTCGAACGTGGGCTTTCTCAGCAGGAAATGAGTGCAGGAATGTCACAGATTCTGCTGAAGCAAACACTGGGGGGAAGATTTTTCTGTTTAGATGTAGCAGAAAGGATTAGTTATTTTGCGTAAAGGAGAAAGACAGCAAAGGCACGGGTGATTATGGGTTGTCATTAACAGTTCTTGTCTTGCCAAGAGGATGCTGAGATTGGGATACACAAGTGGGGCAGGCAGAGGAGACAAACCCCACTCATCCCCTCAATATCTTGCAGTTTCTGTGTGCATCTAGCAAGGGTACCCGGAGCCGGCCCAGGCAGAAGGGCCCCTTCCCTGCTACCCTGCCTGCTTCGCGGGGGCACCCGTGCTCAGCGCGCCTGTTTTCTGGAAGGCTCACGGCCACAAAAATCGAGTGCATCTGTAAAGATGCTGCTTGAGGCCTCCGGGATAAGACAGAACAACAGTGGCTGAAATGTAACTTGGTTAATGTTGCCAAAAAGAATTTGAATGTTTACATGCTGATAGCTAAGGAATTTCTACAGTCGTCTGTGTGAAAAGACTGGGAGAAGCTATAGCTAGCTGGGTAGAGTCATCTGCTTTTATCTCGTGCCACAGCATGAGGAAAAGTAAATCCAGTGCCCCAAACACCAATAGCTGGAGAACACTGGAGCCTTTCAAAGCTAGCCTGCTTCTAGCTGGATTTATTCACTAGGTTTGAGAATCTTTTGGCATATCAGAGCCTATGACCATTTCCAGTTCAAGCAGAACTGACAACAAAACAAAGAAGAAAATTAAACAAAAACAATATTTTTATGGGTTTTCCTATATGATAAAGATAAGTCCTGCTTTTGAGGGTAGCTGTGAGGCAGGGCTCTATTTCAGATTCTTTTTATTCTGTGGATAAGAACAGTGATCCAGTAGCCTTTAAATCCTTGCTGATTTCTTGAATATGTCTAATAGTTTTGGATGTAGCAATAATCTTAAAGTTTTATTTCTGTGGGAAAGAGAGACTGAAGGCAAGCTCATTTTTCCCTTGTTAGCCAGCTTGCTTTTTTGTGCTTTCTAAAGTGCAAATAGAGTTCTTTGGGTTCTTGGAACTAAAAGGGAAGGAACTTCTAAAGGCATGTCTGTTTGCTTTAAAAATTGAATTTTAGTATATGGCAGTTTGTATGTCTACTTTTGGGGAGATAATGAATGATTGGTTAAAAGAATAAAATAAAGGGCAAATCTCCACTTACATCAGTGCAGCTGCATTCATTTAAATCGGCTGAGGATCTGATTCACTGTATGACAAAATGTCTTGACTAATATAATTAGCTAAAGCTGTAATCAAAGCCCAGCAGGGAGGTGGGTTGTTGCAGTGATGTAAAATACAACAAAACAGCAAAGCCGAAGGTTCCTAGTATATGTGAATATGTTCAGCTGCATCTACTGCTCCGTTCTTCAGTGTTTATTGATGTGATAAGTGGGTGTTGTGCCAGGATGAGATGAAGCAACTACCTGAGTGGGAGCGTTTGCCTCACGATCATTAAAATTGCTTTTCCTTTGCCTTCAGTTGAGTAGCAGACCTGTAAATGTCAACACGTGGCTGCTGGATGAGCAGCAGTGAGAGCCAATATCAGAGCTAATGTTTTTTGTCTTATCTTTTACTGTTTGCAGGGACATATGTTTGGCAAATCACCTTAGGCAAATTGTTGTTGTGCTTCTCTGTGCTTCTGCTTCAGTCTTTCAGCCGTGCGCGGCCGCTCTGAGGCAGAGCTTACTGTTGTCTTGGCACCTCCTGCAAGGACACCAGCCCTTACACACATGTTCCTTTCTGCTCCTTTCCAGCATCACCAATTACCAAAGCAGCAATCAATAGGAATAGATTTTTACCAGTGTAAACCAAATTCTGTAACCATTAAAATCAAAAAACTTGACAAGCGTCAAAGTTGCCAGCATTGCCTTTAGCTCTCTTTATTAAAGTGGCCATTTTTTTCCAGTCTATCACAATATCCAGGAGCCTCATCTTTTTCCTTGACTACTGGTCCCAGTGAAAAGGGAGGAGGTGATGGTGCAAACCCTGTGGTCGCTGCTCTTTGAGATGCTCTGTATTTGCTGTGACAACGTATCTCTCTGTGGGGTCAGACATTACAGTACTGCCTTGTGCCCCGTCTGCTGAAATAAGTTTGACTGCATGACGCTCCCACTAATAGCAGCTATTTTACATGCAGTTTCAGGTGGGTGAGAGCTCCCATTCTTTGAGTTCAGCAGTTAGTGGGTGTACAGAGAAAGCCACTTGTGGTAATGCTAGTACGTAAAACAAAAACCACTGATGCATTTGCATCTTGCTGTTGGTGGATCCTCTTCAAAACCCTTCTAAGACAGATTATAATATAATGATGCCACAGTGAACGATGAATAATGAACGTTTATCATCAGGTGTTTGTCCCCACTCTAGTAACAAGAGGAAGGGGCAGTGAGAGCGATGCGGTGGGGAGCCGAGCAGGTGACGGCGCAGCGCGGTGGGAAGCGACTCGTGCGGCAGCGGCAGGCTGCGTCCTCGCCTGCTCCCGCTCGTGCCTCCCAGGGCTTCGGCTTCCTGCTGGTGGATGGAAATCCACGGTTAATGAGAGCAGAGGTAGATGAGAAAGCCTGCCCGTCTCATCTGAACTCTAACTGGGAGACAAAATAAAAATACCGAGTGTGCAGGTGTTAAGAGCATAGTAGTATTTGATGAAACACTGTCATCAAAACTTTGTGTCCAGGGCAAACTTCTGCACTAATAATACCAGTTTGGGTTGTTTCTGGTAATCTGTGAATGAAATGATGATATTTGTCTCAAATTGGCTATTCCTACCATTTCTCAGTTCACTTTCAGGTTCTGTGTTCAAAATTAAACTTTTTAATTGAGTACAATGTGTGAATTTCATGTTTCTCACTCATTATTTGGAAGGATCGTTAATGATTTTTTGGACCCATACAGTCTAACTGGGAATATTAATCACTCGTTATATCCACCAAGACAGTAAAACAGAGGGTATCTTGGCCAGAGCTAGTACTAGGATGTTTGTAAGGCTGGAGGAAGAATGAGCACTGAAATGAGAAACGTGAGGCATTGTCTAGAAGTTAAGGAATTATTGAGAGTATAGTTTTCAAGCTCCATTACTTTACAACTGTGTGCCTATTTCTAGAAATTGGGTGCATTTCACATATTTGTAACATAAGTGAAGAGTCCAGGACACTTTTTTGCTGGCTATAAACAAGATGAAGACTTATAACAAGATGAATGTGGTCAGGAAATTGCAAAATTGAGCAGTAGCTGTTGCAATTAGTGTTGTCCACTAGCTTGAGTTAACACTGACTTTAGATTGGGGGTTTGGTTCTATTGTTTTAATAGCAACTTAGTTAAAGTAAAATTGCCAAAATGGGGTGTGGTTCACTGATGTGACAGTACATTAGAATGTAATAAAAATTATTTATGTAAGTTTTGTGAAATACAGATTGTTTCTAACTTAGATGGAAGCTGCTACTTTTAACTTAATTTTTTGCAATGTCTGTCTTGTTCAACAGCAAAAATTCTTCCAAACTGCAAATAGGTTTTTTTAAACATCTCTGTGACAACTTCATTCTTTAAGAGTCTGAAAGAAAAACTCAGGGAGCACAAACCTCTGTACCTGTCTCAGTCATATATTCTGGTTTATTTTCAAGCAACTTGATAAACAAAGATTTCAGTTTATTTCTCTGTTCTTCAGCTTTTTGTCTCTGGTATATGTGTGCACTCCAGAATCCAGGGAATTAAATCAGAGACAAATCAAAGACATGAATCTTTCAACGAAATATTTGGAGATGGTAGCTATGGCTCTCAAATTCTTTTGGAATAACTGAATTAAAGGGGGAAAAAAAAGGGTTGAGTGATTCAAATGGGATCAGATGTTAACTGTCTCTATTTAGGATTTTACATTTGCACCTATTAGTTTATATTTGAGAAGAGAAAATGCTAAACCTTGGACACTGAAATTGTCTTGGGTTGCTAGATAACAAAAAGCAACAAAGACAAATGGTAATAAAAACAAACTGGAAAACTAAGGGAATGTTTCCCAAATGCAGTCCAAGTTGTGTTGCTCAAGTAACTGGGCATAAGGCTTCAAATACAGGCAGATTAAAAACTTCAGTTTTATCCCAGTGGGATGGGATTTGCTACATGGAAATTCTGCCATTGCAGATCTAATCTCAGTCTGATGGATCTGTGAACATCACCTAAGAGCAGGTGACTGTAGGTACCTGTTGTGTGGGAGAAAAGTTCTGAAACAAAGCTCAGAACTTTCAGTTTCCAAGACTTTAATACACAGATATAGAAGCAGTGCAAGCATCAACTTGGACTTCAACTGGAGTTTGGCTTCCCTATCAGCAGTTCAGGAATAGCTTCATTTGGCAAAGGAAGGGCTCTTTAGTTGCTTTTGGTTGTGGAAAAATAAGTGAGAGCTCTGGAGCTGCAGGATTCCTCCCAGATTCACCCATCTGGACCTGCTTTCCTCGGATAGCGTTTTCCAGCAGGCCCCTGTGTGCAGGCTGGGAACCATCTCTTCCACTGGATGTGAGGTTAGGAGGGGCTCCGTCTGCTTTCATAGCCCTTAGGATGTACATGCTGGAAATCTCAGATACCAGACAAAAGAAATGTATATTTGTATTAGAATATTAGGATTTGACATGATCAAACTGCTAAACAAAAATTGAACTGTGGGTATATTATAGAATAAGTGTATATCTTTGTGAAACAGATCAAGGAGAAAAGAGCCAAGGGTCTACACGAAGTCAGAGACAAATTCCTTCCAAATAATCACTTTTAAAAGCATCTATTTTCCTCACATTCATAAGTTAATCACATAATATGCTTTTGACGGGTATTATGAACATGGAAAATAGCTCTAGTTTTTAAGACTGTCAGACAAATTGATATGCCATGCCTGTGAGTTCACCAAACCTGTCTGTCAAGAATGTTGTTTGTGACATGCACCGCTTTTACACGTACCTGTATTGCTAAACAAAAGCAATTATGTGTCTATAATTGCGTATGGTTCATATTGTTCATTAAATATTGCAACTGCCTGTGTATTTGGGTAGGCATACTGAAAATCTATTTACCTTAGTGTATCTTTGTGAGCAATCATTGGGGAACTACTATAGCTATTTATTTGGGCAGCATTAAAAGTGAAAAAATTGAGACCAGAAGGATAGATAGTATTTATGTTTGTTTAGGTTTGTTGCCATGGTACTTAGTTACTATGGGGACTGGAAATAAACTGTTAAGTTACCATTACCCACTAGTATCAATACTACAGGGTTTTTTTTTTTTAAACCAGTAACCTCTGCATCACTGATTTGCCCCAAACCTTTTATTTTTCCTCTCTCCCCTCTCACATTTAACTTATTTCTCTACACTGAAAAGGAAAAGAAAAAAATGCTTGTGGAATTTGTTGTTTGAAGTTATATCTGGATGAAAGCGCAAAAGGTGACTATGAGATGAAAAGAAAAATGCTCAGAATGATTGATCCAAGTAGAGGAAAATAGAAATTAAACTTGTAGTATTCACCAGTTGGGCTCTTCAGAGGGAGGGCTCCTACAAAGGTACCCCTTGAGGACAGGGTGGTCTTGCTGTCTGTGACTTGTGGGTGTGCATACGGACACAAACATGTGTATAGAATTTTTTGTATAAAACTAAAACTGTTTCATATGGCTATGCAAAATCCTGCATTTCATGCTGCATTGCAATGTATTTTTTGACAGTCTCAATTTCATAGAGAAAGATGTTTTACCAGTGAAGCATTCCAGATGTAGTACAAAGTGCGAAGGTGCCATGTAGGCAGTGAAATGCAGATAGTTAAAAGTGAGACACAAAAATGAGGCCTGATCAAGACAATAAAGTGTACTTGGGGTTTCTTGCATATCTTGTGATATAAAAACAAATACTGTTTTCCTTCATTTTTCCCCGCTTTGATTCAAAATAAACCTATTTCTTCACTAATTACTAACTTGTTCAGAGGTGAACTGTGTGGGAGAGGTTCTCTTAAAGTAAAAGCATGGAATTACCTAAGCATATTGACATCTCTTCTTCAGCTTCCCAAAGCAAATTTCTGACATTGGACATCTTGAGATGTCTTGAGCAAAGGAAGAATCCCATAGATACTTTATAGGTGACTTTGTGAAGACATCTCATGTGAATGTGCATGACTATTTTCTTGGTAAATCTCAGATTAATTCCCACTTATGTGTCATATTTGCTTTTAAAACAAGCAAGCAACCCCAAATTAAGGAGGGGTTAAGTCCATGGCTGTTCTGCACAGCACTGTCGTAACAACTCTCCCAAATCCTTAGAACCAGTCTCCACTAACTTGCCACTTGCTTTCCTCTATCAGTGATTTGGAACATACTATGAGGGACACTTGGGAGGAATTAGACTTTGGGGAATCCCTGACCCCACAGCTCTTATTACAGCCCCACTTTTAAAAGGACAAGATTAATCTTAGGCATTTAGCATGCAATTTAAATGAAACTCCGGAGCTCTGTAATGCGTTTGCTGTCTGGTCTAAATGCTCTGTATGTAGCATTCACAGATAAACCTTGAACAGTAGTGAAGATGTGCCTGCCTGTGTCAGCAGTGTGAAATGTGCGTGTATCCATGTGTATTATGTCTGTCCTCAAATACGCCTACCTTGCTGGTCTTTTTATTTTATTATACATTGTTTCATCAGCTGAAATTTTCTGGAAGGGTTGTTAAAATTGATTACCTTTTGGGGGGAGCCTGGGTTAATTAGCACCTTTGCTTCTGAAGTTGCTTGCAGGGTCTGTCTGGCCAGGTTCAACAGCAGTACTGGGGAACGCGTCTGCTCCAAACGAGCCCTGCTCTAAGGTTTTGAAGCCATTTAAATCCACACAAAGTGGAACCAAAGCCAAATATTTGCAGAAAGTGCCCAGTAAAGGAAGTGGAAAAGGGAGTGCTGAATTTCACAGCAGCTGAGAAAAGCTCAGCTGAGTTTTTCTTATGAGCTTTACTACAATCCGGCTCCACTAATGCCCGTAGCTGTAAAGGATCATAACAAGAGCCAACTGTGCTTGGGCTCTTCAGATGTCACCATTAAGTGGATTTTTTTTCTTTTACTTGGGTATGTTGCAACACTTTGGTAGACACATCAAAGTTTCTCATGTTAGTGCTGCTCTTTAGTGTGGACTGGCAGAAGCGCCAGCTCGGGTGCTTTTGGGGACCTCAAGCTTGCAGCCCGGAGGCTGCTGCAGCGCTTGTGCTGGGAGCTTGTGCAGCCCCCAGCCCTTCTAGGAGACACCAGGCCCCTCTTCATGGCAGCACTCAGCTTTTTGGGCAGAGCTGGTAGCTACTGCTGTCCTGCGGTGTCTGGTCATGGGTCAGGAGGCAAATTGGAGCATTGCTATGTGTGCGGCTCATTCAGTTGGCCAACGTGTCGCGAGTCCTGGCCACTCGCTCATGCTCCCTCCCTTGCTTTTCTGCGCTTCCTAGGGTGACTAGACTACATGTGGTTTGTTCATAATATTTGTCTATACGAAGAACATTCAAAATGGAGAAAGATCCTAAAATTCTTTGAGAACCAGGCCCATATTCCTAGTTGCTACAGCAAGAGATGAAAACTTGGAAACATAATCATCTCTAAAGGCTCTAAAATCAAAGTAAATAAAGATTTTCAAATTATTTTTTTGAGAAACACTTCTTTCTTTAAGTTTTTTGATGCTTGTTGTCTGACTTCTGCACAGGAGCCAGGAGATCGAATCATACTCTAAACTTCTATTAATAAGTTGTTATGCTTTTCCCCATACTCAGTACTAAATCAGTTAATTTTCTTTTGTTTAATTTTTACTTACTGAAGACAGTTAATTGCTGCTTCACAGTTTTTATCTTTCAAAGTAGAATTATGATTCTACCCAACATCAAAGAGACTTGAGCAAACATGTGAGATTGTGCTGCAATGCAAACAGTGCTGTTGCTGTTCCTTGCCCTTGGGTCCCATGGCAGGGTTACCTGGAGACCACTTGCACGAAAATATACCTGGTCCCTCCAAACAGGAAAAAAACCACGATTCCAAAATCTTAAATTGCCTCCTGTTTACGAAAATGTCATAAACAAATGCCAGGCTGGAGACTGTCCCAATTAAGCAGCTGCAAAAATAAAATAATACCTTTTTAAAAGTTAGCTTTATGACCAGGCTGTGAAACCACAAAGAAAGCATCTGCAAAGAGTAGTTAGAATAAATAATATTTTCCCTTCAGCTCTACATGGAAAGTCACTTAACAGGCAGGAGTTTAGGATGCTTGCTATGTTGGGCAGACACTAGGAGAAGATGTCATTTTAGGCTCTTTCCCATGGATTCACTCTCGCACAGCAGGACACCTTAGTCAGACATATTATCAAAAAAATATATTTTGGGGAGGGAGGGGCAGTAAGGAAACCCAGTACTTCATTTTAGAGCCATAACAAAGTGAAAGCTCGTATTCGTCAGGCGTTGTAATTAAGCAAGGCTTTAATGAGCCTGCAACTACATAAATCCAGAGTACTTCATCCTGCAAAGACAATAACTGTATTTGAAACTACTTATAAAATTAGCTTGCTTATGGTAGGAGATACTGACCTTCAGGAAGAACCCGTATCTGTTAGACAGGTGCGATGGTGTTAAGAAATAAAGAAGTATTACAGGAAATTTAATATATCTTTTAGGTATAATCCTAGACACTGTGTGTGTTTCTTCCTGAAAATTATAGCTAACAGACAAAAATACTAGATAGTATAATTTTAAATTTGGTGTTTTGAGGATGTTAGCTGATAACAGGACATTTATAATGTGCCTTTCCTGGGCAAAGCATAATGATACAAACTTTTCTTGCAAACAGACGTCAGCAGAGAAGTTCCTGTTGTCACTGTGGGTGGGAGCCCTCGGGGCCGGGTCTGTGCACCCTCGCTCTGCCTGACGCCGCAGCAACGCTGCTGCTGTGGAGTCAGGCGGTTGCCCTATGTTGTAAGTGATTATAGCCTAGCACTTGCGTGTCAAAGGTGTGTGGTAAGGTTTTGTATTCATTATCCTTCAGTTATGCAGTAAATCATTTAATGATTCCTCATTAGTTTTCTGGTTTTATATACCTTTTTCCTGTTAGTTGTACAAATTATTATATTATTTATAAGCCTTTTATTATTTTTTCAAGGAATATACTGTCTTTTAATAATTTTGGCTGGATAGTATTATCTACCTCCAAAAGGTATGCTCCTAGTTTCCTAATTTCTTGAAATGTACACTTGACAAGTCATCCTCCCTTGCACTTAACATCTCAGTACTTCAGAAATACCCCAGTATTTCTCTGCTAAAGGCTCTGTGTGATGTCTGTCACTCAGACAAGCTGATCTGAGAATGACTTTTATTAATTTGTGCTGCAAAAGAGTGAACTGACAAATCTGCCGAATATCCTGGTGCGCCTTGTACTTTCTGTTCTAGAAACCCTTAAGCCCTCGGAAGGGACTTGGCTGATTAAAGATGAGGACTTTACCTGGGGGTGGCAGCTCATTCCTAAGCTGCCCCAGGTTCACGTCTATTGGGGTTTCCTTAGTCAAGCAGGGGCAGGGAGACGAGGTGTGGAGCGAGGCACGCTGTGCCCTGCTGCTGCCTTGGGGGTTGCACCCCATCACCCTCAGGCCTCAGCTGGGTTTGGGAGCAGCTTATTGTACACCTACACACACATCCCCGACAGCAGAGAAATTTGGGAAAACGGTCCCTGCTGGCTGTGCCCTGGAAGAGCTCTGGTATTCCCTGTCTGCATCCCCTCAGGCCACGCTCACACATGCCGTCTGCGTCCGTCTGGGCTCGATGTGGGGACCACCTTATCCAATTGGGCTCTGTTGTTCTGCAGTTATAAACCGTGACGCTGCAAAAGACAAACCCAGGGATGTGTCCTGTGCGAAAAACAAATGTCTACGTAAAGTCATCCGATTCTCATTAAGCTTTTTAGAGAGATCAGAATGCAACCAGTTATTTATACCACCCTTACAGAGTTGAACTGGAGAGAATTTTGTACTTGAAAAACAACTGAAAATTTCCGGATGTTTTAGCAGATTATATCTCCAGCTAACAAACACTCACAGAAGTCATTTTCTCAGTCTAACTCTCAGTCAAAAATATTCTTTGTAAGAAGAGATCAGTTTGAGAAAGTGTGAGCAAAAGACTGGGAAATTACTGCTAGAAAATCAGGTTTTCTCTTCCATTTGAATCTCCATTTAACACCTTCAAAGCCTTTTTCAAACACAGATAAAATAATGCTTCCTCATTTCATATATAGTATGACCACTGGAGGAAATTCAGCCACATAACCAATGTATTTTTTTGAACTTCTTCAAATACTGCCAGTCTTTGTCCATTGCCCATCGTGCCTATTCTAAACTGTGTGGTCCCACTTGGCAAAGCCACCTGAAAAATCTAAGTGGCTCTCCTAACCAGTAAAGTCATTCTTTAATTGCAGCATTAGGATTTTTTTTTAATTTAAACATTAGGGTTTTTAATTTAAACATTAATGTTCTCAGTCTGTGTAGAGAATTCATGATGGTGGCAGTAATTCTGCTATATCATGATAATGCTAGTTCCTGAGGGTTGTTTCATCCTACCGTGCGCAGAATTGATCTACCTGCTTTAAAAATCACTCCCCAAACCCAGGCTAGGAGCTTGTGCTCGCTCTTTGACTAAAGGCGACATCTGCTTTGGGAACACGCACAAATATTCTTTTGAAGCCTGGTGTGGGCACTGCAAAACCCAGAACAGAGGAGCCGGCTCCTCCAGTACAGCTGATTCCAGTTTTCCTGGCGTGGCTTGGGAGTGTGTCCGTCTGCCCGAGGTGGAGCCACCGCAGGGAAGGAGCAGTGTGAGGAGGGGTGCTTGAGGCCACCACGTTTCATCTACCCCCCAAAAAATCATCTATCCCTAAAACTGGTGCCAGTGCACACAGGTTTACCCCACAGCCCAGGGTCAGCAGTGCTGCCTGGTTGCTGGCCTTGCTTGCAGCAAGAGCTCATCGAAAATGCCCCAAAAATCAGATGAAAAGAGGGAAAACCCCAAGTGATTCCTGTGGAAATTAATGAAAAGACAGAGATTTAAGCTCCTGCTAGATTTCAGCACGATTGTGTGCATAAACTGGTTTACAAAAAATGAATTGTCCTTTGAATGAAAGCGTTTCTATTATAAATATTTTCATATTCAAAACAACAACAACAGAAGGTTTGTTTTGCAAGGCACTCTTTGCTGTCTTAATTGAAATCACATGCAAATGTTAGCAAAAGAGTCGTGAAATGGAAAGTTCTTATTTTCCTGAAAACAGGAGATTTTTGGCAACAACAAAATATTGCCATTTCCATAGCATCTTCAAAACATTAAAACAATAGACATTTTATGCTTTTAAGTTCTTGAAAGGAGTATTAGGAAAGTCTACAAGATCACATCAGGAAAACAGAGGCTTTGCTTGATCCAGCCTTGCCCTGTTCCAGGAACAGCTCCCAAAATCTTGGAACATTTTCCATAAGCTTTTTTGAAGAAATTCCTCTGAAACCACTTGGGGCACATGATGGTGAGCAGTTCAATGGCATTTGGTCATATCTGGCAACAGCATCCTAAAACTGAGGAGATCCTCCTCTTACTGGCATAAATACCTCTGCTGAAAAAAATGTTAATCCTTCCCCCCTTTTTATTCACACTAGTCTAAAGGAGCTTGCATAAAAAGAATTATTTTTGCAGAAAAACACTTTTTGAAAAAAGGTTCCAACAAGAAATAAATCTGTTCACTTGAAATCAGTAAATAGTAAGTTGTCTGGCAAAGCGCAGATCAGCACGCTTCTGCAGGTCCCCTTTACAAGCAAACTGGTATCTCCCGTTCTGCCAAACGACCCCGAAGGGCTGATTGAAGGCGTTTGTGTGGCCCTTAGTGAGCAGCAGGGCAGGCGGGAGGACTCAGCAGAGCTGCCTCCTGCCTGTCCCCCGCGCGTTACTGACAGCAGCGGTGCGCGTGCCCCTCGCGGTGTCCTACGGGGATGGGGAATGTTCAGTATTGCCTCAGATTCCCTTTTTTGAGGGGTGGCGACAGAAAACTGAAGATTGCCGTGGTGGTTTTGCTTTGTGAGGGCTATTGGATTTTTAATAAGCTTTAAAAATGAACAGAATTCTGTTGGGTTTTCGTTTGGTTTTGTGCACCTTTTGTGTCTACTCTAACTCCTGAATAGAACTTAAAGCATCTTATTTAATGAAGTGCTGAGCTCACAATTTAAGTTCTATGCAGAGTCACGTGAAAGATAGTAGTTAGTATCTACAGGTATTTTAACGGAAATTGTATCTTTTTTTTTTTGGGGGGGGGAATATGAGAATAGAATAAAAATGAATATCCAGAATAGATTAAAGTATAAATTCATAGCCATAAATGTATTTTGAAGAGCCAAGCAACGCTATCCCTGATTTAGGCTTCTCATATGAAATTTTTAGACCTCTTAGTGATAAATAAAGACAAAGCTTGATTAATCTGGTGTGAAAGACAGACAACAAATATCAGGCTTTACCTTAAAACAGATAAAGGTATTCTGAGATAGATGGCACTGGTATGCAAGAATACACTGTGCAAGCTTTTAGATTCCCTCAAGATCTCTTTATTAGCAGATACACTGAAATTCCATATGTGGTAGGGTTATAAATATTGTATATAGCTTTGCTTCACCAAAATAAGTTGTCTCATTTACTAGTGAAAGGTGATGAGTTGTTTAATAAACAAGCTGCTGGGAGTAACGTGCTTTTTCTTTTTTCTTTTTTCCTTCTTGTATAGTTATCTCTAATGCCGGATAGTGCAGTGACACTTTTCATGGAAATCAAGTTATGTTGAGAGAGCAATGAATAACAGCTAAAAAATTATGACAGGTCTTGATGTAGTGATGACTGGGTGTCATTTGTGGTGACTATAGGCAATTCTAGTGGAACAAGTACTCAAGCTTCTGTTCAGTAATTAACCACAAATAGTAACAAGCAATTTGTGAGTTTACGTTACAATCAAATTGCATGGATTAGTCTGTACAGCTTCAACCTATGTATCAGTAAAGTGTCATGAAAACTTGTTAGCATTTGGAAACTTTTTCTCAATCAATTAAAAAACCTGCAGCTGCTACTCAGAGGCAGGAGGACTTTCTTGTATGACCTAGGAGAATAATGAAACCGGTTTTAGTCATTTGAACTGGAATATACTGCATCAGAACATAAACTCTTTAGAAAAAATAAGCCGTAAGATACCGGCCTGAAGCCAGCCTCATGGGAATGCAAAACAATTTTAAGAAGCCTGAGAATGCCAGAGAAACCAAATCTGCCTCTAATCCAAGGAAAAAAGTAGTGGAAATCTTTTTTTTTTTTTTTTTCTCTCTCTCTCCCATCTTTTCCTAAGGCTTCCAGTCAGCTTACTTCCTAGAGAAATATTTCATTACAGAGAATTTGCACTTAGACTTCATTAGAAGAGCAGGGGGGAAATCTCTGGTTTCCTGTGCTCGGGCTTCCTGCTGCCCACGGTCCTGGTTAGCGCGCTCAGCGGCAAGGGCACCTCGGCACCTCACAACCTCAGTCGTCCTTTAGATGCTTCATCTATATTAGTCTAGCAGTCTCCAATCTCCTCATCTATATTTTTGTTTCACAGTATCGGTAAATACCTGGACAGTAGACATGTAGTTTTAAGCATATTAAACAGAGCAGAGGGTTAATACCTGGCTGTGACACTTCTTATTCTGTCTTTGCTCCTTGCTTACTGAGGAAGAGTTCCCACCCCCTCCTCAAAAGGCCATATATATAGTAAGAAGTTAAGATCTTTTCTCAGTTGGACATGACTTTAGACTTCAAATCCAGTCCAAAACCCATTTCATTGTTGCATTCCTTAGTTGCTCAGTAAGAGACTCAGATTTGGAGGAGATGCCGAATGAAATAAAGGACAACAACTTTGGCTCAGGCAGTAGGCAATGAGACTATTATGGATCCCAATGGTCACGGACTACTTGCAACAAATGTGAATGATTTCCCCACTCTTTCTATTGCTACTGCTGTATGAAAATATGCATAACTATGTGTTTTACCATTAAGCCTTTCAGGATATGTCTTTTTTTTTTTTTTTTTTTTTTTTTAAATGAAAGTTGATAACGCTTTAATGACTAATCCCAAGGACTGTGCA
>JAWLRI010000058.1:377229-418762 GCA_034781795.1 Crypturellus tataupa | reverse complement strand
ATAACTATGTTTTTTAACATTAAGCCTTTAACGATTTTTCTTTTTTTTTTTTTTTTTTTTTTTTTTTAACTGAAAGTTGATCACGCTTTAAGGACTAATCCCAAGGACTGTGCACTGATCATCTCGATAAGAATATGGTAAATGGATTTTTTTGTTCCCTCTCCTCCTTCTCAAGCATGTGTGTGGTTTTTTTTTTTTTTTTTTTTTTTTTATTACCCTACTCTCCACTTTAAGCTTCCTTAATTTCAACCTAAACTCAACTATCATTTGCATTTGAAGTGGTGTATAGCCAGACAAGAACTTCCATACAAATCAAACGACATGGTTTCTTATTTTTCCTTTTCAAGCACTTTTAATATCAAACTTCCCTGATAGAAACAAAAGAGTTGTTTTGTTTTTCCGCTCGAGCTGGGACCTGAAAATGACAGTAATCTCTTTTGCATCACGAGAAGCAGAAATGATGGTGCCGAGCAGTGCGGCCCTGGAAGGGTAGTGGATGGCGCAATAGGCAGACTCAACACCAGGACAACCCTTCATCACCCCTGCAGTTCAGCTGACATAACGTGCGTGCTCCGTTCCGCTTTACTGACAAATTGATGGCAGCAGAGACTATACAATGTAAAATAAAAATCTTTGTTGTTTTTCCACATAAATTCGATAGGGTTACTGAAAAAATGAGACGCCTATACCACTGCCAATGGACTTCAGTCAAATGTTATGGACAGGACCCTAGACCGTGTTCAGGAGGAAACTTTTAGGTTCATGTACTCAGAGCAGAGGACAGAGCAGTTTGATCCTGGGTGGGGGAAAAGGTTGGGCTGTTTTTGATTTTTATTTTGTTGCTGCATCTATACAAAAAAACAAGCATAGTAATAAATGTATACATTACTGCAAAATGTTGAACATTTTCCAAAATTAAGACTGTCTCAACGAGTGGTCTTTGTTCTTAGCTCTATTGTGATACAGCGTGATAAGATGGGACGAGGCTAGCAGGCTGTCTTCCCTTGACAAAAATAATCTCTCCCAAGCTCAATAGGAACTTAATTGTTTGTGCACTAAAACCCACAGAGCGTAGCTCATTGAGCTTTTTCTAATTCATCTATTTTTAGCCTTAACAAATTGGTCTGAGACCAGAAACATCATTTGGGTGTAAATAAAAGAACTGGATATAGAAATAGGCTTTTTGAATTGGAGTAAGTGTATATCTGAAAACCTCTTTGAAAATGATACCGAGAGCAGGATCAGTAAAGATCCCTCTGCATCAAGCATTTCCTCCTTCAATCCAATCTGTTGGAGCTGTGGATTGAGTAATTAATAAACAAGGTCACAAATCTGCCAGAGAAGACTGGGCCAGTGTTGGCACCGTGAAAGGCACAGGATTTATAACGGCAGGGTTTGCAAAGTCAGGAGTAAAGGGGGATGCATGGGAATCCAGAGAGTCCTGGGGCTGAGCCCCTTTGCCGGGCTCGCTCCTTCCTGTGCTGCCTCCACACAAATGTGCAGGGTTTCCCTGGGTCGCTGTCGGGCTGCGGAGGTTATTTCATTTCTTGCTCTGGTGGAATCTGAGCTTTAAATGAATTATTAGGGCAGCGTTATGGTAGAGGAGCTGTTTTGTTTGAATTAAAGGCTACAAGAATTGATCTGAGACAACAGGAATGTGTGGGCTGGAAATAAGAAAGCACAAGCCTGCTGTGATCAGCAAGTGTTTAATATCGTCCCTATATTTTTCTTTGTTGTTTTAAGAGAATCCGTTTGTAATTATAGAATATTTTGATATCCAAGTTGAACAATCATCTCTTTTTTTTTTGCTAAAATATCAAGCAAAAGTAGTATTTTTATTACTTTGCTTAATCTCCATAGTTTGAGATTTATTTGATTTTTTTTTTCCTTTGGCAAAGTGTTGGTGACATTGTCTACCTGTTTGAAACCTGTTTGCTTTTTACCTATGCTCTGATGACTAGTTCAGTTAAAGAGTTAGTATTAGCTGACTATCCCATGTATCAAGCTTTTATGGGCTAATGAAGAAAAAGTTCACTATTACCATTCTTTACATTCTGGTTGAACAATTTCATGCAAATTATTATAATAAAATTGTTCTTTCTACTCTTAATACGTATCTGAAATTCTACAAGTTTATTTCATATTAATACATTCTAGGTGACCCCTAAGAATTATTCTGAGAGCTATTTATAACTTTCCCATTTTGGTTGGTCATATAAGTCAAATAGTTTTGTGTTTCTGGACTCTGATTTGACTACTCAAAAATTTTCAACGCTGTACTATTGATTAAAGAGAGATGAAATATTTCGTAAGCCATTTTTAGGACCAGCTTTTGAATTACTATTCATAATAAATTATATTCTGTACATTTACCAAGATCATCTCAGATAAACCATCAGTTAACTGAATGTCTCACAAAAGACAAATAATGATTTATATATATAATGATTTGAAAATTATCTGTTTGGATCCTTCGACTGGCTTTGTTCAACACGTACACTGTGAAAACCTTTGTATAAAGTAGAATACTCTGTACCCAAAAAAGGATCTAGCTTGTTCTGTTTCATTTTTTTTTTTTTTTTTTTACCAATAGTGCAATAAGAAAGTAGCGTTTCTCAGATGTTTCTCATTAGTCCCGACACTAGCTACCTTCCAGATTAATGTGAAACTTCTCCTGAAAATGGGAAAATCAGTATCATGACACTGAGGCTGCGGAAACAAGTTTTCTACTGGGGGAAAAGTAGATGCGTGCCGCGTGATGAAGCGGCACCACAGGGAGTTCTCTCCCTTCCACTGCTTTATTTCTTTGTCGTATTTACTTCACAGAAATGTTTGCTAACCTGCTGGTGGTTAGGATGTGCCATCTTTTCTGCTCACAACAGACACGGGCTAGCAATCATCCGGTGTTATGGCATTTACTGTTTGCAAAGGATGCTGTAAAAACAACCGACAGAGCTGACTGAAAAATAAGTTGAAAAAATAGGTTCCATTTAGCGTTTTGCTCCAAGAGGTGAGAAGAACTTTTTAATCATATTTCTTTTCAGGTATTTTTTGGAGGACATGAACTCTTTCAATAAGATGGCTTTGATTTTTATGGTATTAGATGGAATGTACAGGAAGAGAGGTAGTAGTGAAATAAATCTAACTAAATGAGGTCACAAAATGGTTTCATATCTAAACTCAAAACCATTATGTGTGCTTTTTGCTCAAGTCATGATATCTTCACTGCACATAAAATATTTTTCTATCCATATCACTGCACATCACAAAAAGGCCCGGGTTTCAGTGCTGCTCAGCTTGAGACAGCTAAGCACATGTTTGGCCTAGATCTTTATGGGGAGTAAATTAGTGCATTTTTATCAGCTTCGGTAGAGCAATAACTATTTAACCAACTACAGAGTGGGCCTGAATCTCTTAATAAATATTTTTAAATATGTTATTTCCCTTTATAATTGGCCCTCTCTTCTGCCTGCTTTTCCTGCATACTTTTTTTCTTTGAAATCAGCATTAATTCTAACATGTATAGACAATAGAGAAGCAGATTTAAATGAATATTTGCAAGTTTAGGGTCAGGGATACTGGGAGCAAAGGTGATTGAAATGCTGCTTACAAATCATCAAAGGCTTTATAGACTTCTCGAAACCTATTTCACTGCCCTTATATAGGCTGCAGGGAATAAGAACTTAATACAAACTAGGCTGTAATGTAACTTGGTTATTTTGATGTTTGACCTCCAAGAACTTCTGTAAAGGCAGGCAGGTGAGCCTACAAGGAAAGGCATGAGCCAGGGAGCTCACCTACAAGGAAATGCCTGCTTTTATTTTATTCGGAGATTAGTTATGAGTCAACAACACATGGTAGTGTAAAAGATTGGATATGTTACGAAATGCACAGATGGGAATTGTGTGCTTTAAAGTAACTGGATTTTAAGAAGTTTCTGAAAAGGACTAAGAAAGGACTCATGTTTCAATATTTTTCTTGTTTTAAACGCTGGAAGAAAATAGCAAGAGCAGAGTCTGTGTTTGTAAAGCTAATTCTGTTCTTTATTGATTAAACCAACTACATCTGTTGTCTTAGACCTTTGCACATCCTCTGATTTCTTGCTGAGGAGTTCTTCAAACTTCTTGTTTCCTGCAACTATGTTCCCCCTTTTCATATTCCATATAGGCAGATCATATGTTTCACTTGTTCTTTACATTTTATCCCACTAACTTTGTGAGGGACAGAAATCTCTTATTCCTTTAGAGAGTATATAAATAAATAGATGAATGAATAAGTTTCTGCAGAGCTTGTTACAGGAAAGGTCAACTTTGCAGAAGAAAAATAGTTTTAAAAGAATCCTTGAGTCATGTACAAGGAAAGTAAACTATAATTTCAAACAGCAAAAAATGCAAGCAAGCAGGATTCTGGCAAGCTAGGTCTAAAAGATAGGCAAAGATGAATGTGGTCAGTAAGTTGTAGGTCAGGTTAGTTGTAGGTTTTACATGAGAAATAGCTCAGTAGTTTAGAGCAGGAGAGTGAGGAGGTGCTTTGCAGTAAGTGGCAAATGCCAGATGCAATAGCTGCCAGCTGTTGGGAGTCCTACAGTGGTCGAGGGGAGAACAAGTCAGCATTAGTATGTGGTCTTAAAGTGATGCACAGCTGGGAAGCAAGTACAGAGGTAGTTCAAGATGCAGGGAACCAGAGGGACAATTTTGAATTTATTTTAGAATACAAGAATCAAATGGGTCTAAATAAACTGGCAATACTTGGAGCCCACGAGCTGTTGAGGACGAGCACACCTCCGTGGGACGTGCTGCTCCCCTGCAGCGGCTCCAGGCGGGCGAGGAGCCCTCGTGGCAGCAGCTGGGCTGGTGCAGGGCTCCGGCAGGGCTGCGGGTGCGGGGAGCTCGTGCTGTCCCGTCTGCTCTGAGCAGCGCTGCCTTCTCACGCAGCGCAGACTGTCAGAACAAAAAGTCAGGCCTCATCTGGGATCAAAAGAGCATATTTTTGCTAAGGATCTTTGCTACGAGCCCTTCCGATGCTCTAGCCACTTCAGCAACATAAGTCCATTCCCATTGCCAGTTGCAATTTCAGTGATTTCAACAGAACGTGATTTTCCTCTTTTTAGACTTTCTTTTCCCCTCCCCCTCTGCAGTGATACGTTTAAAGTGAAAAGGTGCAAGATCAAACCCAACCTAAGCCAGGCACCTCCTGCACTCCTCTCGCTACCTCCTTTGTTCGCGCTTCGCTTCCAACCCTCCCCCTGCACTAAGCCGTAGTTTTCATTCCCAGCAAATCACAGGAGCAGATGCTCCCTTTGACATGTGGAGACAAGTCACAGATTTGGAGGCTTTCTCAATTTGTGTTGGCTAATGCAACAGTTATTACAGCTACATTCTCAATATTGGAGAAACAGTCTTCCCTCGCCTGCTTTGATTTCATGTCAATGTCGCTTACAGAAAACACAACAAGTGGCTATTACTTTTTTTACTGTCTCTAGCGTTAAGTTTATTTTAAAAGTGGCATGAAATTAATTTTTCCACTTTGGGCTGTTTCTTGTTTATTAGTTTTCAGTGCGAAATGGTTGAACCTGACTTCTCCTTCAGCATCGAGAATCTGACAGTAGTGAACGTAGTGCAGGAACAGGGAGTCGAGGCACTGGCAGGTCTGGAGACTGATGGCTGTTGTTAGTGCCGTCAGGCAGGCACAATTCCTGCAGGATGTCGTTACCTTTGTTACGGAGAAGGGCCTCTGTGTGCTGTACAGAAAAGCAACGAGGGCAGACGGCAGAGAGTAACCTCCAGCAGTAGGAGACCTGTTAGAGTCCGTGTGTCACCAGCGCGCAGTTCACCTGGACACGGAGTCGGTGCAGGGCAGGTGAACAAACTCGCGTTGGCTCTTCTCAGTCAAGATACTCTCTCTCAACATGACAATTCTCTCTCAGCCTGAATGTGTGGGTTTAGAGGAACTTCTGGTAAGACTGGATGTTATCATGTTAACTTCAGCCAACTTTCAGTAAACCTGTTGTGGCCTAAAGATTGTGCCAGATTAATTTATTGTGTTTTTTGACTTGGACATTATATAATTCTTTTGAGTCCTAAGAAAGAAGCAAGAGAAAAAGAGAGTCTCCTAGGTACATCAGGGCAGGGGGCCAAAAGAAATCTATCAGTGGTCCAAAAATCTATCCACACACAGAGAACTAATATTTAACACTAGTAATAACAGTGTCTCTCATTTCTCAGTAATAAATGTGTGTGCTCACATGTGTGTGGGTGCTCATTCATGTTGTAATTAGTATCTGTACTATATTGTATACATTGACTGTAATGTATATTATGTGTATAAATATGCTGCTTATGGGTAAATACACAGGTCTGTGGCTTGCAGGTTTTGGACAACACTAGGGGTATGAAAATGTGAGCAAGGCTTTTACCACCACAGCATGTACCTCAAATCCTTTCAGATCCACGTAACGGTACAGCTGGGACTCCATTTCTAAAGTCCTCAGTCAAAGGACCATCCGTGGTAACCGCGTGGCACGTAATATTTTTCCCGTCGGAAAGATGAAGGGTTGAGATGACCTTGTCGTTTCAAGGAGTCTACAGCACTGATTTCAAGCCTGACGCTCAGATCAGTCACTAAATCATTCCTCTGAGCTGATTCATTGCTTATTTACCCACCGTGAAAATAAGAAAAAGCAAGGCCCTTCAGTGCCCCTCTTGCATTTCAAAGCCTCTCCTGGGCCGGCCTTGCCGCGCACAACAGGCACCGGCCGTCCTTCCCGGTGCGGAAGCTGCTGCGCGTCATTTAATAAATGATCCCGGAGCAGCAGCACCATTAGTTAACCCGCACCTCCCGCGGCGGCGAGCCAGCCCCTCACCGCGGCCTCCGCGGGGCCTCTCTGGGAAGGCCGTGTCCCGATAACGCCTCCTCTCCCCTGGACACTGACTGGTGCCTCCCGCGGCCGTGCCCTCCGCTCCTGGCCCCTGGATGGCTCCCCATGGCAGCCCCACGCGCTCGGCCTTGGTTCCAGGGCGCCCCATTCCTTGCCCCGCTCCCGGGATGTTTTGCCCTCTGGCTGCTCCGTGCTGGAGCCCGGCTCATCGCGCGGTCCACGCACACCAGCGACTCGGCAGCCGCCCGCTGCTGGTAGGAGGGGTGAAACCTCCCTTCTCCATGCCTTTTCCTCGGAGAAAGGATTAGTGCGGGCGTTTTCTTTCCTCTGCTGGCTCCTGGTTTTCATTAAGCTTCTGGGAGAGCGGTGTTTGCGAGACCCCTCTGCTGCAGGCGCTGTCAGCCGCAGTGGACATCGGCTGGCAGGTTCGAGATCGCTCGTGTCGGGCCTGACATACAGGCAGGTACCACAGTTGCATTATTTTTACACGCGCACACACACACACCAGAAACCAAGCTAAACAAGTGGTTTTGACCGTGTCATTGGTACAGACGTTTGTGAGAAAAACAAACCATACTGATAAAAGTAGCTTTGATACCAATTTGCCTGCGGTAAGACTTTTGCCAGCAGCGACGTCTCTTAAAAGGTGACGCAGACGGCCTCCTCCCGCCAAAGTGCACCCCGGGCCCCGTGGGAATTAGTGGGGAGCTGGTCTGACCCACAGCAGCAGGACACCACCCAGGACAACCTGCTTACTACCAGGAAAACAGGAGGAAAACTCTGCCATTGTTAGTAGAGAGTGATTAGTTTATAGCTAGATAAACAAGAAACCGCTCATGGTCTTTATTATGGTTAATATGTCGTAATGAGCTTATGCTGCTGGCTCTGTACTGCAGTATCTCAGTTTATTAATTGCAGGTGCCTCAGAATGTCTCTGGCTCTTCCCAACTAGGCATCTTCCTGCCCAAACAGCAACCCTTAAAATAATAAACATTGATGCAAATTGCCCACAACCTCAAGAGAAGTAGGCAGCTCTAGTTTTGTGGGCAGCATCTCCTTGTTACTTTTTCACAGCACTGAGCAATACTGAAAACCAACCATTTTTCGCAGAATTTCTGAGATTGGAATGGACCCCTGGAGATAATCTCATCCAAGCCCCTTGCTCAAAGCAAGGTCACTTACAGCAGGTTTTTCAGGACTATTTCTAGTCAGGCTTTAAATATATTTATGTACAGAGAGAAACTCCTGAACCTCCCTGGGGAACCTGCTCCAGTGTTCAATCACCCTTACAGTATAAGAAAATATCACGTTTAAATGGAATTTCTTGTATGTCAATTTGTGCCCATTTCTTCTTGTCCTGTCAGAGGGCACTGCTAAGGGTCTGGCTCCCTCTTCTTTACTGTCCCCTTCCTGTACTGCCTCTGTGCCCGACGGGCTCCCTGCTGGCTCGTGGTCATCGTGGCACCGGGAGCTGCGGGGCGTTCGCTGCAGAGCTGCTCTCCAGCCGGTCGGTCAGCTGCGCATGTACAGTCTGGTGTTAGCTCGTAGCCCTCAGGAGGGCCCCTTTCCCCTCAGGTGGGTGTCCCATGACTTAGTCACACTGCATCCAGTCCGGCACACAAAACGCTCTCTCCCTTGAAATTTCCCTGTTTACATAACTCTCATCAGGAAATACTGACTCTGTGTATGGCATATAACCTCACATGTGCCGCATGTTTGGTGGCAGTTCCTCAAGTCCATCCAGCTGCTCGCACGAGAGGCGGTGTCTCTGAGCCTGCCCTGCGCCAGACAGGGCAGGAGCGGGCTGTGGGAAGGAGCGGGAGGAGCAGGGCTCCATCACTCAGCCAAGGACGCGTCCTACCACGGGCACAGCTCTCTGCAGGAGCTCAGCCTGGCGCCACAAGCTGCGTAGATGGCCCCGTGGCTTCCTGAGTGACTTTACTGCTCCGTCTGGCAATCATTTACTGTATTCTCCTGGAAGCCCTTTCCAGCTCCGTATACCTGTTTTTTCCTTGCAGAGTGTTCATAGTGTCTACCTCTACCTTAATGAATCAATGCTTGAAGATTCTCAAATAAGGAAGTGCCCTATAACTGCAAAGTATTCTTTTTATTAGTTCCACATGCACTGTTTTGATCAGGCTCTTCAGCTGCAGAGCTATGAGGAGTTCTCACAGCAGGCAACTGTGGAGGTTATTTTTTCTCCACCTATTTGAGCCCCTAGGAGTTAATGATTGACTGCTAATAAGTTAATTCCATTAAATAAAGGGAAAAGGGAGAGAGGGTTGTCTGATGGGAAACAGACAAAGACGGAAAATATCCAAGGCAAAGTGAATTCAGATGAATATAAGTAACTATCTTATGGTAAGTGTTGGAAGTAGATCCAAGGAATGGGAGAAGGTTTATAATATTTCATACAGTCTGAAGGTTTGCAATGAATTTTGTGTTACACATTGCCTGCTTTCAGTTCAGTATTTAAGAAAGAAACCTCTATAAGAACAAGCAATGAGATCTATCTTATAGCCAGTAGAGAAGTTCTGCAAAGTAAATGTTTATAAACCTTTCATATGAAGTTAATGATGCTTATTAAAACGTTAAAAGCAGTCATTCACAACAGCTCCCATTTTTAAGAGCAGTTTTACTATCACACTCTGCTCTGTGAATTAATGGGCAGCTAAGTTACTTATTTGGTTTACAGTGAATGTTGGCCAGGTTACATAATTTGGATCATGAAATATGTAGAAGTTTGAGCATTTGCAATTATTTTGCAAGGTCTACAAGATCTGTGGTACTGTGAAATTGCCCCTAAAATAATTTTTAACATTGATAGCACTTTCTATATTAAAAAGATCCCAAATTTCTTTACAGAAGTACATTTATATATATATTTTTTTTCCCTCTCTGATGTATAACCACTTCTAGATTTGTGATATTGCTGTTATATAGTTGACTTCACAGGAGTTCAGGGCTGGAAGCAGGAATATGCCAGTCAAAACTTCAGGGAATACGTAGGTAAATGCAATTGATACTTAAACAGCCTTGATTTGGCCTAGGACAGCAAGCTCTTACGTGACTCAAATCACCATCCAGTAGGAATAGATGGAGAGTTAGACTTTCAAACTCTGCATATGTATGAATTAGGAAAATACTAACAATTAATGTTAATGCTAAATGTTAGCAGTTTTCTGCTTGCTTTGAATAAGCGTACCTCATTAGAAGCCTCTACAGAAATACATTGTGTATGTAGCATGACTACAGTTTAGCAAAAAGCATAAGCTTGCTGATATTACAAGAGCCTACATATGGGCCTAAATTTAAGCATATGTTGTTTACTGTATAAAAAAAGACTACTGAATCTGAAATATAAAAAACAAACAGATAATTTTTCAAAAAGTACTAAAAATGCTAATAAACACTTCTCGCAGTGCAATCCTGTTTTTCCCGTTTTTTGAGTAGAGTTTCTAGTCTGTTGTTAAAACTCATGATTCCTTACAACTGCTAAATGATATTTTACCCCTCCTTTTCCCTCCTCGTTCAATTACTATATGTCCAAGGTGGGAGGAGAAACCGTGAACAGAGATTTGTTTTGGGATATAGGATAAAAATATCATTGCAGCCCAAAAATGTTTCAAGGGATTCACGGGCAGATGTATAAGCTGAAGCTATTTTTAGTGGTTGTAAATAATTAACTGGCCTTAAAATTGGTAATGTTTTAAGATTTCAGTTGCACTCTTTTACTGCAGCATGAGAAAAAGAACAGTCTAGACAGTTCTTTTGACCTATGGCTTCCATCATCCTGACCTCTATCTTTCCTTTAAGTATTTCTAGTCCTTAGACAAGTAGTACTCTTTAATACAATAATTCAAAAGTACTTTATTTCCTGAGTTCTTACATCACATCTTCTTAAAATATTCTCTCAGAGACTAAAGATCTAGTAGATTTCTACAGGAACCTGTTCTAGACCCAGTGGTTTTATTATTTTCATTAGTATTTGGACAAATATAGCATATAGTCACATCATTTGGGAATTGAGACCAAAATACATGAGTTTGGATGCAAGCACTTTGAAAGACAGAATTATGAATCAAACTTGCCCCGGTAAATTGGCCTAGTATAAACAAGACTATAATCAATTAGTGCACCAAAAAACAGGATACCTAAAAGCTTAAAAATACATTACAGGACTTATAATAGATCACAATCTGATTTATGAGTCAAGAATGTGATGCTGAAAAAAGGCAAGTTTTGGGGTGTACTAGCGCGAATTTCATATTAGAAATCAGAAGAATCTGTATTGCTCTGCGCAGCTGGACTGAGAATTCATCTGGTATGTAATTCTGGACAGCACCCTGTACAAAAGAAGTGTAAATTTAGAAAAACTAATGAGGGAAGCAGCAACCCTGGTAAGAGGTTTAGAAAATATAGCATATGAGGAAATTGTGAATGAACTGTGCTTGATTATCACAGAAAAGAGAAGACTTACAGGAAATATGGATCTTTCAGATATTATTCAGACATTATTAAGTTGGGAATAATTATGCTTAATGGCCGGTGAGTGATGGCAAAAATAAATTGGCTTAATTTTTAAGCTCTGGATGTTCAAAATTGGCCACATAGCAAGACTGTGGTAGCCTCCCTCACCAGTGTTTTTTAAGAACTGTTAAAATATGTTAGGGATGATTTAACTAGTCTTGATTCTTCCTTCACACAGAGGGTTTGACTAAGTGATCTCTTGAGATCTCTTCTAGTCTTATGTTTCTGTGATTTTAATCTGCACAGAATTCTCTGTAAGAATCTGGGTCAATCTATCCATTTTTTATGCGTAACATAAAATCCTAGATACATGTATGACTCCGTAATATACTATACAAAGCATATTTAAAACTGTCCTGTTATAACCATGTAGAGAAAATAAGCATATTTAGAATACACCATATACTTTAATTAAAATAAAATAGAACCAGGTAAGAGACCAAAATATTTACTGTCATTTCCTCAAGTCCAGCAGCACAAAAATGCATTTTAGCATTTACGTGCTAATAAATAATGCTTTTCTGATGCTTAATAGAAATTGCTGTCAGCTGCGAGTTCTCACTGTTTTTGCAAAATGATTTGTTTAATAATAATTTACAAGTCAGTGTTGTTTGTTCTCAGTTCTTTAGATCATATTTGCTCCAAATAAAAGGTAAGTCAATGATGACTCCAGCATCACTTACTTTTGTCAGGAAATGAAAATTATACTTTCTACCTTCTGAAGTTTAGAGCAAAAGTCTCCTGAGTCCTCACAAGAGACTAACTCGATCTGATTTTGCAGAGTTTCCTGTAGATGGTAAGTTTAGACAAGTTGTCAAAGCTGCTTAAAAATCACCACTTCTGTTAATTATTTGTAGGTAAGAACTTGTAGGTACATCTTGTAGACCAATTCTCTTCTAGGAGAGCCCCAGTGTTGCAGTTATTTCTGGGTTTTTTTTCCACAGAAAGAGAATCTTAAGGAAACAGAATTTAGTCTTTAAATTGTGGTCACAGACAGAAAATCACATGAATATGTTGCAATTACCCACTTTGGAATGGCTTTTTGGAAACTGTTCACAGAAATAACTGCACATTGACACATGCATTTTTTTTCAAAATTACAGACCGGACTGGGCTGGAAATTTGCATCCAGGATTTCTGCTGATAAAAAAAAAAATATATATGGATTTCACAAAGTAGGACAGTTCATACTTAATTGAGTCCATGATGCTTAGGAAAATATTGATCATTTCTTTAGGTGTATAAATTAGCAGAGGGAAACCTGAATTTATGTCTTTAGGACCATGCAGTGAAACAGTTAAGTCTATATATGTCCGATTTACTACTTGGAATGATAAAAGCATGGTAAAAAGCAGCCACTACTTGGCTGCTTCAATCTGTGTACTTATTAAAACGAGACAGCATGTGAAACAATGATATAATCCTTAACTAACAGTTTATCTTGCATGAAGGAAAATACCATTATATCAGTCTTGATGAAACCTAATTGCTATTTGACTGTGATCACATTAGCTCCTTTGTGCTCCTAAAGTTAAACTTTAAAGGTGAATTCCTGGGTGCATTAATAAGCTTAGCTTATATCAGAGGCTTGTTGAGGAGGCGTATTTTGAGAGTTGTGTTGATCAAACATCATTTTGATCACTTATACTAGGTATTAGACTTGATTAAATTCTACAGAAGTCATCTTCATGACAACAACCTTTTTTTCTTCTGCTCACACACTCACAAAAGGAAATCCCTGGATCCCAACTGTGCCTGTAATGAAGGTGAATTGTGTTTAATGACTTAAAGAGTGCCATTTTGTGCTTAACAGTTTACGGATTGCAAATTACCCTGTAAATACTCTGTTTCTGGATCAAATTAATTGTATAACAAGTTAAGCTGAAAGGCAGAGAATATTCTTTGCTATTTGAGCTCCCATGGCCTGACAGGTTTTTGTAAAATCCATCTCATAAGCTTCCCCTTACCGCCATACAAGCACTTGAACACAGGCGTGGAATCCGTGATGGATGCGGATGTTGCCACTTGATATGTAAAACAACAAGCTGTTATGACATTTAGTGGACTTTGACTTGCTTGCCTTAATAAATCAGCGCACTGGAAATTGCACAACTTCACATTTAATGCCCACAACTTATTAAATTAAAGATAAATGGCCAAGTTAAGCTCACCTGTAATTACTGTGGACTTACACAGGAGCTGCCCCTGAGTTATAGCAAGCCTCAGTGTGGTTTACTCGTCAGATGCTGGATCCAAAACATTTTCAATTGCATCAGAGTCCAGTGTCAGTGAACTTTGAAATGATCATTTGGACTCAGAAATTGAGGCAAACAAGAGGGTGAAAAGAAGCAGCAGGAAAAGGGAACTGATTTCCCCACAGTCAGGAGGTGAGTGGCAGCACACAAAGCATCCCTGGGTCCCCAAGCACTGCCCAAGATACTTTATTTTCCAGTACCTGAAAAACTGTACCACTCCTAGTAGCAGAGTATATATCTTCTATTTTTACCCATTACCCAAAGAAAATTTCTTGAAAACTGTCACAGTCTATCTGAGTAGAACCAGGGTTGAAGTCAGGGATTAAAGCGTGGCTGTGGTGCTTAACTGATTTTCAAGGAAGAGTTGCAGGCCACTGATTTTGGATCAATACAAAAACACATAACTCAGTGGTGACTAAGGCCAGCCTTAATGTTCAGCAACAGGGAGGTGAGCCAGATTCATAGAGGACATGAAAATATTTCATTTGGAAAATGTCCCTAGAAACCGCCTCAAACCTATCTCACCATTTCTGTGTTCAGATGGTGCTCTGATTTTCACTGCACCGTTTCTGCAGCCCCACATTGAAGAAGGGCCATGTCAAAGGTAAGTCCTGGCCCGCTGGCCCCGCTAGTGTGTAATGCAGGTGTGCAATGCTGCACCGGCCTGGGCCTCCCACCCTGCAGGACTGGGGTCTGCTCCCAGGGACTGGCAATGGGAACACTGAGACTGATCCGCGGACAACAGATCTTATATCTGAGAATGGCTTTTAGAGGAGGAAAAGGGGAATTACAGGCTCAGGTAGGTTTAAGTGAGGCAGAAATGATCAAAGCTCAAAGCAGGATCTTCGTTTGAGTACCCTATACGTGTGCCTGGTAAAAACCCATCTAAAGAGAGCCATCTGGCCTTACTGGTCTTGCACAAAAGGGCATCCATTTGGCTCAATTATGTAAGATTTTTAAAGGTATTTTGGTTATGGAAATGCGTACAGCAACTTGAACTTGGTTTATGGTGTTCTGTAATACTGGCTGAGGTGTGGATGCCAAAGAAACTTACACTGGCTGTTCAAGAAGTGAGGAAAAACACCGACTGCCACTTCAGCACTGTGGTCGTGTCCCCGCAACAGTCTGGGCTGGATACCTAAACCGTGCCCAGTAACTTCCAGCTGGTGTGAAATAGCAGTTTCAGTATTCAGATGGTTAAATGGTCTGCTGAGCTTACCACCTTGTGCTTTGATCTGTGTGAACAGTGTTTGTGAATTAAAAGCGAACACGAGGAAGGGAATGAAAAAAGCAGAATACACACGTCTCCAAACAGGCATTAAAAAGAAATAAAGAGGAGGCATTTTGTATTTTACCAATTCTTGTCCCACTTGAAAATCTGGCTCATTGCTTCTCATTAAAAGGTTAGGTTGTAAAATTTAAATTCCTGTTGTCAGTGGGATACCAGGATGCTGTGAGTGTAATAAACAAGATAGAAGAGCTCATGAGGAAATTATTAATTCTGTCTTTACAGCATGGCTATACAATTATGCTGTGTGTAAATCATGGGCCAGATATAGCACAACAAAGAGAAAACAAAATAATGAAAACCTCCCGAAGCAAATATTGTTCATTTTACACACTGAAAGGAACAAGTGTCACAGAAAAGCAATTGTATGTGATCATGTAATTAAAGACTATGTCATAGCAGATTTCCACAAGGGGGCCAAAAGAAAAAGTTGGATAAACAAATTTAATTGTAGTATTTACTAACTTTAAAGTACTGAACTTTGAATCTTACTGATGCTTTTATAATATATGCTTTTCATATGTAACTTCAGTTCCTCAGCCCCTGCTCATTTGCTGCACATATTTCTGCTGCTCTCTGAAATTGATCAAATCCTGCCACAAGAAGTAGGTGTCCTCCTTGACTATAAAAAGTGCATTTACGTTGTATAAATAAGAGCCCTGAAAAGAATACAAACGAGAAAGGTTATAACTGTGGGGCTGAGCTATAGCCGTACTGAGGTAAAACAGATTGGCTTAATTGCAAGAGCTTTGCATGATGAGGTTCTGGTGGGAGAGTATCTGATTACTTAGCCAGATGTTGTGAGTTTACCCTGCATGTGAGCATGATGGCACAGCTCATTTGCTCCTCAGAGCCCTGCATTCTTAGGCAGGGAGTTGGAATATTTTAGTCCCTACAACCTTGAACAGGGGGCTAATCCTCAGTAAATTTTTGTACTTAGTTTTTAACATAGACAGCAAACTTTATTTACGTATCTAACTTTAATTGGAAAATGTTCAGCTGCAGATGAAGATAGAAGGCTGCTAGGGCTGTAAGTAATCTGTTTTTTTAAAATCTATTTTATTGCGTTGTTTTTATCAGTTGTTGTTCCCCTTGCTGCCCTCCCGGTAGGACTGATGGTGTGTGGCTGTGATGCTTGCTGTGGAATATCTCTGGTGTCTTGTGCCTTTTTTTTGTTCAAGCATGACGGAAGTCGCGCTGGGTGAACTGGAAGGTGACAGAAAGTAAAAAATCCCTTCCCCTCTTGTCTTAAGCCGTTGCTTAGCCTTGCTGTGCTCTGTCGAGCAGTTGCTGCGTGCCCCCTGAGCAGGGGACGCGCTCCAGCGGGGATGGAAGTGACCTGTTTTAGAGGAGGGCGCAGGTCTGCTCCGCTACCTTGCTCGCACGTAGCGCGCTTGTCCCCGCAGAGACGCTCCCTGATGTCGGGGCAGCAGCGCGCACTGCGGGGCAGTGCAGGGCGCTCGGGGCCAGCAGGGCCGGCGGTGTCCAGCACGTACTGCGCTACAGCAGACCAGACTGTTAGCCGTGAGTAAATTACACGTCTCCTTTCTGCTACAGGTGAGCTGATACTTTTAGCAACCAGATGCAATAGATGAGGAAAATGGCTTGCCAGTGTAATGTGGGATCATGGTAACACTCCCGTGGACCTGGTCTTTGGTTTACCTCCCTGGGATCTATCTGCAAGTGTTGGCACCAGGCATGGTACAGGCACCCAGGCCCTGAGCTGTGACTAAAAGAGACTTCAGCCCTTGTAGAGTAAGGGTTACTTTTACAGGATCCTCAGTCACATGGCTGCTCTAAGTCAGGTGTGTAGTTTTTTAATCCTGAAGCAAGCAAAATGCAGTATTAGCCTGATTTGTGCAGGCATCGGGCTGCAACGTTGACAGAGCAGTTCCGCTGCACTCCTGCAGATTGGTGTGTGTATTTATTGGAGTTGGTGTGTATCAATTCAATCCACTCTGCTCCAAAGCAAGATGGATTTTGCTTGTGCAAACCACTGTTTACAGAGACTTTGGTGTTACATATGACAGCGAAATAAATCTTGTCTGCCTTTGGGGTTTCAAGTGTATTACTGTCTCTTGCTTCCTCACAACTCAAACTCTCTTTTCTAAACTCGCAGAACTAATATGTTTAGCAACTGGTGTACCCAGGAGTTGGGAAGATTACAGGGCATTATGCCTGCAACGTGGACTGAAGGGGAGTCCTAACTACCCTCTCGGCTGGCATTTGCCACTGCTGTCCGGTTCTAAATGTGCATTTTAGTCCCTGAAACTTTTCTCTCCTCTTGCTCACACGGTCTCTGAACTGGTAGTTGTTTGTTGTATGCCCATGGGACTGGGCCCTGACACCCAAGGCAGGGTGTCAGGCTTGCTTGTGCAGTAAGGGCAGAGTAAAATGAAGAACTTCTTGAATGGCAAAAGGGTGGGAGGGGAAACATGGAGCTTTCATTACCAGCTTGGATGAGCACAAGACCACATGAGAAGGACAGTCTTGAGAAAAGGTTCAAGTAACAAGGAGAAAAAAAACTGTGGAATGGTACATAGCCTGGAAAAGCCTTGAGGGGACTGGGAACTGTGGAAAGGAAGCAGCTGCATGAATGAAAAATGGGTATCTAAGCTTTGTGAATGGAAAATGAAGTGTAATTGGTTCCTATTGTTAGTTTTCTCATGAGCCAGAGTGGAATTGCTTAAGCTGGGGGAGTGGCTGTCAGTGCTAGTGATGACAGCCACGTACAGGTAGCGAGCTGCATTTCAGACTGGCATCCTTAGCGGGTAGAGCTGCTGCCAGCTGCAACAACTGCTAAGAGCCAGCACGTGGGACAGGGTCTGGATGCTGGTAGAGTTTCTGGCACGTGTGTGGGAGTTGTGACTTTCTCTGGTGTGTCCTTTGGTCACAGCCATGGTAACTGGTAAGCCAGAACTAAGGAATGTCAAACGTGTGAATGTCAAACTGTGTGAAGAGATGCAGAGGGTGAAGGGGGACCTTGAGGTTCTGGTCAGAGCACTAAAAGCTTTTGGAAAGGCCTACGTTACCATTTACAAGTACTGTGACAGCTGCCAGTTTAAATGAAGAAATGGTCATGAGCCCCAGATCAAGAGCTGGCCAACAGTGAGGTACATGAAGAGGGCTTTGGACTAGATGATCTCCAAAGGTCCCTCCCAACCTCAGCTATTCTGTGACCCTGTGACAATTGCCCAGGGGAATACTGCTTCCAGCTGGCCCCAGAAAGGAATTTCTTGCTTATCCCTCCAACCCATGTGAGTTTCTCCCAGCCCATGCCCTCCTTAGAGGCAGGAAGTTCCCAGCCTCTTTCCATTGATGGATTTGAACCCTCAGTGCAAACAGTACCACCGCAGAGAGGATGGCTCAGGAGAGGAGTCCATGCAGCCCAGCAAAACAAGTCCTTTGGCCCACACAACACCTGTTTGCCGCTGCAGTGGAAAGAGCAGCGGTAAATATGAGATAAACGCAAGGGTAAACACTGAAAGTCATCAGCAGATGCTCCCAGAGGTCAGAGGCAGCACGCGAGAGACGTCTGAGTAAAATGGGCAAGGACCATGTATGCAGACGTACCAGGAGCCTCAGGTGAGGGAGCTGGAGATCCAAATCTGAAATGAGCAGTTGACTCCTGCCTTTTGAAGGGGTTTGAATCTGAAAACAGCAGATCAGCAACAGCAGGGACATGAAGAGATTTGCAATCCAGTCCAGAATCCTTTTTGCATGTCATCTCATTTTTCAGTTCCAGTTGTAACGAGTAGCAGAAGAAAAGCATGAAGACCTTTGCTGACTGCTCGTACAGCTGCACAGGATCAGCTGCCAGTTCAATAGTGGGGGCTGAGTTGAGGCTGAAACCGGGCGGGATAAGATTATAAAAATGCTGCAAATAGGAATGGCAGCTTATAAGGGAGGCTTGCTGTGCAGATGGAGTGAAGAAATCATTGAGGATTTGTTAGGATGAGCCTGATCTTGTGGCACGTGCAGGTTCCCCAAGCACTCCTCACCTTCTGAGCTGCGCTGGATAAATGTTGCAACCAAAACCTGTTCCTGGGATTTTGTGTCCTTCCTGTGGCTGTTTGTGACTTTCTGCCCCTCTGCTTCAGTGTTTCCCCTGATGCAGATGGTGGTTGCTTGGCTCTCAGGAGAAGGCGCTAATGCTAGTCCTGTGTAGCTATCGGTTTATCATTGAACACAGCTGCTCTGAATTTTAATAGGTAAAAGCCTGCGCATCTGCAAGCTGCGTATGGCTAGTGCCAAGCGGCAGCTCGGAGTCTCCTCCTGCTCGTGTCCCTATCAGGAAGCCCTGGAAAGGGGACCAGCCGCCGCAGCGCGGGCACGTTGAGCAGGCGGGCGGCGGGGAGGTGCAAGCATGCCATGCTCGTGTCGGCCCTCCTGGGCGAGGGTGAATATCCCCTCGCTGCCCGACTCTCTGCCCGTGCCCTCTGAGGTGCTGCCGTTAATGGGTGAAGCGCTTTGGGGGCGGTGCGCTTGGTCACGAATGCGCAGAGCTGCAGCTGGGCAGGAGGGCTCGAATCAGGCGGGGAGCTCGTCCGAGCGTGCAGCCCTCATGGCGCCGGCCCAGCAGGCGCGAGTCGTAGCAAGGGACGCGCTGTGAGCGCTGACCATCCCCACGAATGGGACGTTACTCTTCTCACAGGGTATTTGCCATTCCGATCCCATATTTCTGATACTGTGTGCAAAATGCCTATGGAATTTTCCTGCCCTCCTTGCTGCCTCAGAACAGGAGGTCACAAATGCCTGTGCAGTTACAAACAGTACCTTAAGTTTTTGAAAACAATTACTGATTGTCTTTAGCAGTGTGTCTACAGCCCCAAGAGTCAGCGTTACATGACAGGTAGGCATGGAGAAAAATAGAGGTTGCCTTTGGGGGTAGGGAAGGATCATTCCTCCAAATTTTGAGCACTTTCATAAATGATACTAACATCAATTATTGCAAATTAGAAATGAGAGGCTTGTCTAGGCAAGCAAAATCTACCTACGTGAACATCCATGTAGAATAAGATAATGCTCAGGTTGACACCCTGCACCGCGCTGGCATAATGACATATGGTTATAGCTAGTGCGTATCTGGCTCAGCTGTATGTGCTCTGAGGCGTCAAGGGGTAAGTGACTCGTACAAGGCCATTCAGCAGATCAGTCATGGAACAAAAGCTATCACCTTAAAGGCCAATTATCCATCAGAAGATAATCTTATTTTTTCTGAATTTTTTTTGCTTGTTTGTTCATTTTTCATTTTAATTCGGAATGAAGATCCATGTCTTTCAAGCACATAATACCTCCTTTTCCAACCTGCCTCCCACCAAGGTAGTTCATACTATAGAATAATTTTCTCTTTTATATTATTAGACTTTAATATCTAAAGAATAGTCGATTACAATGGCTTGAAACAAAAGCTGTTTCACATCGAGAACATTGTGAAAGAAAATGAAAAGTTTTTTTTTTTTTTTTTTTCTTGTTAAGTAAATGGTCACGTATCTTAGGAAACAATGTTTACATTTCAGTTAAAGAACACTTTGGTATCCTATTTGTTTTTCTGTTTCAGAATATTTAAACCAGTCCTACTAACTAGGCAAATGTCGAAGTGGATTTCAATTCGCTAAGTAAATGGTATGGTATTTAGTGGCAAGCTCCTTGCTGGAGAAACAAGCCTTTCACCAGTGTTGCGGCTGTTGTGGCTCCCTGTCCGTGTGTCACCGCGTGGCTTTGCGCTGTGTGACGGCTGCACGTTACGTGATGGTGCAGGTCCAGAGCCCTGCATAGTGCAGCGGTATTGGACACCACTACACAGGGAGGTGCGTGACCTTTTTTGGGGCTAGAATGGAGTGGATGGCGTGATTTGCTGTTAGTGTTCTTCTGAACTTCTTGTTTAGTTAGCTGGCTTATTTGACACCCTCTACTTCTCTACTTTTTATTTACTTTGATGAAAAACAAGTGAGCAGCAGAAGAAAGCTCTCAAGTATAAGCTGTAGCATATGTAAACCCATGACAGCATCCATAAGAAAAAGCTTCTTCATTATTTTTATTGTATTTATTTATCTTTGCCATTCTCAAATATTTAGAAATTTTACTATAGCCGTATTGCAGCTGATGAAAATGAACTGTGATATTCTGGGGTTGAGGGGGGAGGGAGGAGGCAGCACGAGCCAGGCGAGCACAGACGGGCATTCGGATGATTCAAATACGGGGAAGAATAATGGCCTGCGGTGTGGTCCGCCCGGCGCCCGCAGTGATGGGCGGTGGATGCGGGCGGGTATTGCGGAGCGACGAGCAGCAGCCGCAGAGGAGCGGAGCGGGTGGCGCCGCGAGCGGGGCGGCCCCGCCGGGCCAGGGGCAGGGGCAGGGCCAGGGCGGCGGGCGCGGCTCCCTTCCCCTTCCCTCCGCTCCGCTGCCGGGGGAGCCGGCGCCGCCTCCCCGCCGCTGGCCCCGCCGCGCTAACGAGCTCCGGGCGGCGCTCGCCTGGCTCCCTCCCGCCCGGCGTTTCCATACGCCCTCCGTGAGGCAATCGCCTTGCGCCGGGCAGTGGTTTTCCTGGGAGTTTCTTAGGACGCAGCGGGTGTGCTGCTGTAACTAGTGTCATCCTCACAGCACACCTTTCAACTGCGGGGCTTATCTCTGCGCGCTGGGAAGTGTCTGTGGTGCTGGCGAGGTTTGGGGGGTATTGCCACGCCTCGGCCTCGGCGGCGCGAGCAGCGCTGAGCTCATCGGCGAGGAGGGGCCGCCTCTGCGGAGCACAAAAGCGCTCTGTAGTGGGAGCCGCACAAATTGCCAGGGTGGAGAAGAGACCTTGCAGCCTCCCCCCCTCTCTCTCTGTTTTTCTCTTTCACGGGAGAAAGAGCAGCAGTGTTTCAGCACCGCGGCCGCGCCGGAGCTCTGCTCTGCTGAGCGTCGTGTTTGCTGCATCCATCCGCGTGGGCTGTGTCGCGCACCCACGGCCAGCGCACCGAGGGGCAGGCTCCCTTGAACCCGGCCACTCTGTGATCCCTGGCAAAGGACTAAACTTTAATTTATAATAAGAAAATAAATCTATGAAGATTTTAACATTCAGAGAATTGTTTTTAAAATGAGTTTTAGTTGAAGGAAAATACTACCTTATTACAGTCCTGTTTTGGGCCTTACTGGCAGGAATATTCAGATATTTAGAGTAGAGGCAGGGCAAGGGCAGGGAGGACTGATCCCGCCAGCGAGGCCCCCCACCCCTGCATGCTGTCATGAGGATGAATACGTGGCATGCTTCAGCACGTGGCTCTTGCTAACACTGTCCGGCGGGGTTAGCACCAGGAACATTTGAACTGGGGCTTTTAGTGCATTCCCAGCTTAGTGGGCCATTCTCAAACCTGGGGAAGCGCTTGCAGGCCAATGAGGTTAGAATAAGTTTGGGGTAAACCTTGTGTTTCTCTCATGCTGAGCCAGTCCTGCACCGCTGTCGATGGAGGCAGTTAGCCGTCCCTGGCACAGACCAACAGGACGCACACCGCTGCACAGCGTGCGGGCTGGCCTCGGAGTGCGCCCAGTGCAGCAGCTGTTAGCCCTTCCCGGGCAATACCTGCTCCGGTATTGTGGAAAACCTTGACGGAGCTCCGAAGGGAGGAGTGCTGCAGGAGTCAGGCACCGTGCGCCGGCTATTGCCTAGAATTGGAAGTGGGAGTCCGGGTGGTGTTGGTTGTGCAGGACAGCGAGTCACAGACTGAGGATTGTGCTGGGCTCATCTGGTAGGCAGGGACTTGCACTAAGATTAAATGACAACAGCAGTTCCCAACACCCTCAGTCAAAGAGATGATGTGTTACACAGAGGTTGATTCCTTCATGTTAAGGGTTTCACTTTGGATTGTGATGGTGTTGTCTCTTCTTTTTTTTAAACCATACTCTCTCTTGTGTCCTTTATTGATATTCAAGAAACTAATCATCTCTCACGGTTCAGTAAAATATTTCCTCACTTCAGTCAGCCAAGCAGCTTTTATTGTTTTACATCTAATTACCTGCAAAGGAGTTGCGTAGTTCTGAATAAAATACACAACCGAGTGATAGGCAGATATTTCTTTTATCTGTAAGACAGGAGCTGCTGAGAAAACAAATATAGATTTTGAAGTGTCTTGATCACCAGAAATTTCAGAGTAAAAGCTAAGCTAGTGACCATGATAAAATTGGCTTTTGTGTGTGATAGGTAAAGTAAATAAATCGGAGGGAACAGGATTTGACTCCAGATTATTTGAGGATAATGAGTGTGCAGCTTTCAAAGCAAAATCTTGTCTTTTCTGCGTGCTCCATGGGAGGTTAAATGTCTTTCTGTAAAATAATGTGACTCACTTCTGCAGACAGTGGTGCATCTGTTTCTCTTGCAGGTTTTGCTCTGGTCTCTCTCGAACTGTTCAGACTTGTCCTGAGGACTTGGACTTGATGCCTGACTATTCTTAGGGGCAGATTCAAATACTCCTGCTCAGGAATATGTTGTGGAGTGAATAAGAGCATTACTCAGTAATGCTCTGTACCTTTTAGATATTAAGCAGTGTTTTATAATATTTTTTAAAATATTTCTATTCCAGCAACTGTAGGAAAAAAAAGTAAGTCTGTTAAAGGAAAAAAAGCCCACTCTTCCAGAACTGGGCTCTTCATACAGAAGAGATCTCAGATAAAAGACCTTTCTGTTCTTTTTCTTTTTTTTTTTTTCCTTCCTTAACTCATGATAAAAATTCATATAGTTTGGAAAATAATTTGAAATACTGGCCATTGGTAAGCTTCTCTACCTTTTCTGATGTTCTATATTAGTGGTAATTTGTGTGACCAACTACACAACTTCCAATATTATTTTTCTCTTTCATAGCTCAGAAACCGGTTTTGATTGCAGCACTTTGCACTCAGCATAGTAATTTTAAATGTCCATTCTGTAAATGCTTCAACATTGTGAATTTCTGCATTTCTCCCACCTTTGCCTATTCTATTAAAACCAGCTACTCTCATTTTCAGAACTGTGCGAGATAAGTGTAAAGGAAGATTACCACTTCTATCATTTGTAACAAAGAGCGGCGAAGAAAGAAACAGACTTGGGCTTCAAGCTTCTTTTGTAGATTCAAGGGCTTGACCCTGAATCTTCAAACAATTTCATTAAGATACTCACATTAAGAATGCTATTTCTGAGTCAAGGTCTGATGGAAATGATTATGAAAGGTCTGAATAAGTCTATTTTGACTAAATGCTGTGCTTATGTTCTGAATCGCGTTTTCTGTTTTGAAAGATATAGTAACATTTACAAATTATAGAATGTGACAATGGCATGGTTTCTTTAGATATGTCATACGGATGGCTAGAAGAATGCAAAATATGATATACTTTTATTTTTTTCTGCTTGAGTAAATGAGTTCAGCTATATTCTCTAGTACCTGACTCAAAGGCGGTATAGTGTATGATAATAATGGAAATTTGTTTAAGAATTCATATATGTGAAGAAAATAAAAGGCTTTTTCTTCTCTGAAAAGTTATTTTTTTTCTATGTTATGAATTGAATATTAGATGATATCTAACTACTTCACCTGTAACATAAGCCTATAATTGATAAAAATGTGATGTGCTCAGACTTCCCCAAACAGAAGAATTACATTGTTTTCTGCAGGTTGCATGACCAAGTAGGAGTAATGCTTTTACACCAACAGTACATTATTAACTCATTTTTGGTCTGGAATCTACTCTAACCCCCATGCCTTTCAGAAGAGCTGCTCTCTAATTGTTCCTCAACCTATTCAAATGAGAGAAGACAGGACTTTTCTAATTAAAGACAAAAGAGAACCAGGAAATCTCTTGATAGTCTATAAAGTATGAATTGAAGGGACTTACAGATTTCCTCCAAGCTACTATTCCTTGGTAATCCTTCCTAGCTAAGCAAATTTTTTTTCTGAGTCTTTTCTTAGCATGTTTCCTTCAGATCTGGATATTCTCGAATCTCTCATTCCAGTTGCACTTTTGATAATTACTGCTGAGCTTGCTGATTAGATACTGGGATGCAAAGTTCTAGGACCCATCTGAGCCACCTCAGCAGGTGACTTCCTGCTGCAGCTCCAAGGGAATCATTCAGTAGAAAGATCTGATCCGCCTTCTAATTTATTTCACAATGAGCCTTTGTACTATCAGATATGATTATAAACTGGATATAATCATTTACTTACAGTTCACTTTTTTTTCTCATGAAAATGCCACAAAGTGCTTTATTTAAGTCTACTTCCATTTTATTTATACAGCATTGTTCTTTGTCCCATTGCTTTGTGCACTGTGTCCCATTCACTGCTTTGTCCCGCAGCACTGAATTCCCTTTTTGAGTTTTAAAATTTTCAACAAATTTTTGAATCTCCTTTTCAATTAAGAGGGATGGGATTATGCGAAAAAACTCTGCATTATTTTCCTCCCTTCTTGATCAGTCATGACTTAAACTGACTAGGCTGCAACACTGCAAAAAGTGCAAGGAGCAATGCAGCGCAAAGGTGTGTCCAGGGTGCAGTTTGGGAGAGCAAAGGGGCACGCCCCTGGGTGTCATGCTACAAACACGAATGTGACAATGTGAGAGTGGTCACGTCACAGCTGTGATGAGTCCAGACCAAGTCTTCTCTGCAGAGCACTTCTGGCCTCGTTAAACCCATTGCGCTGGGAACACATCCCATGTGCACACAGCAAAATCAACAAATCTACCTCGGGAGATGACACTTTTTCTTAGAACAGTTTTCCATAAGAAGTTTAATTGGTGGATACGAGTTAAAAATGCTTCTGTTCCTCATGTAAGCCAGACTTTTTTAACAGCCTTTCCCATTCTGAAGGCTTTACCAGCAGAGCTGTAATGAACACAAACCCAAAGGCAGCTGCAATATTCAAACTTTGGTTCCCCAAGCAAAGAAATAATTCAAAAGGAGCACTGCTGTGTACCATCCATTTCTGGTGCCTGGAGAGTTCCCTTTCCTCTTCTGTCTGTTTAGTCTTGAACAGGCCACTGTGCAGAAATAGCAGGTCCCTTGCAAAAAGGAAGTGGTGAAAAAATTCCACTTCCTTGGGATCGTGACCAGGTGGCACACAGGCTGCTATTGTTTCAAAGAGAAAGGCAACATCTGCACAGTTATCAGCTAGAGTTTATGTCTTATGATCAGGATTCCCTGAGGGGACTCTGTGCTATATTGTGTCTCCTCAGGCTGCTCGCAGCGCACAGAAGAATTCAATGCAAGCCACAGTGGCGTCCTCGATTAATTAAGACTATTGTCAAAAATACTTAAAGTGAAGCACATTGATCCAGTACACCTTATGAGAAATGAATTGTTTTAATCAGCCTAACAGATTTTGCAGGGAGGTTGCTCATAAGGTTACTAAAAGTGTTGTACTGTCTCCTTGGTCATATTCCCCCAGCAGCAAGTAAATGGAGCATTTCCGGGCTCTTATGAGCTACATCTTAATTATAGAAGAAGGTAGTAGTGCTCAGACTATTATAAGGAGGATAGCATATGAATTCTAAACCAGAAAGCTGAAGGACTTGAAGCCTTTCTGAACATTATTAAGTCCACTCCAGTATACAGGTCTGGACCACTTGATGTTTTTATTAGGCAGTATTGATTCCAGCAAACACAAATTATCTCTAGGCTTGACCTGTTTGTTAGCAGTGCTTTGCATCCCCTAAGCAAAGAAGCTGTTAATTCAATTAAAACATGTCATACTTAGGCAGTATTAACGTGTTCACCAGGGAAAGTACTAACATAAGGCTGCTAAATCTATTCTACTTTGTGATCCTGAAGCCATTTCTGAACTCTGTTCTCTTAAGAGGAGAGATTAGTAGTTAATTTTAAGTTTTATGTAGAAAAATGAAAATCTACCAGGGCAAATTTAACTGAACAATTTAGCTTGTCTAGTCCATGGAGGGGAAGGCAGAGGAAATTATGGTACTAACACTAGGTAAAGCAATATCTGAGATACTGGGAAACAGCTGAGACCAAGATAGCTGATGGTGGTAATAATTTTCAACCTTAAAAACTGTGCCTAGAACTGTCTTCCTCTTAGGAATGAGTACCTCCAACTACTGTAAGAGCAAAATGTCATCAGTAAAGGACTAAAATTGGCTTACAACTTAGCAGAACGTTCAGTTGCTTGACCTCACTGTAACTTATTTGTGCTTAGGTGTGTCCACTTCCCTCTGTGTAACGTGAAGGAAATGATTTCTTTTCCTCTAGTTTTGCCTGTCTGCTCTATTTAGCCTGTAAAGTCTTTGGAACAACTGCATCTGATCTAATGTGTGTGCGGAGCCTGACACACCAAAGTCCTGATCTCAGCAGGAGCCCCATCTACTACCGCTGAGATAAATGATCATTTCAGTATTTTTTTTTTTTCATCTCTTTAAATTACCATAAATACATTTTTTAAGTTATATTCTTTCATTCTATATGCCACTCCATTAAAGAAGTCTGGGGTTTTATGGAAACATAATTATGTAACCATATAATTAAAGACAGCATCATACCCTGTATATGCAAGGGGACTGAGCTGAGGTCAAGTGCCAGACTGATTCGCCACTTTCTAAGTTTCAAGGACCTAAACTTACTTTAGAAAGCTTGTTTTAAATATTCTTGTGTGTTTGTAACTTTCCGCCCTCTTAATAACAAGAAATCTATAGAACTGCCATGTTGCAGACCTAATTAAATTAGCTTGCAACACAAGAAGGCGATTGCAAAGAGACCTGCTGGATTTTGGGCCAGGGCGCCTGGCGCTGGATACTCGTTAAGAACATCCTGAGGAAGGAAGCGCTCTCTTCTGGAAAAGGGGCTGTAAGAGGGCCATGTCAGCATGGGTGGGGATTAGCAGGACATTATGGGGGAAAAGACTACTCGCCCTTTTCTGCCGCATCAGGGGCCAGGTGCTGCTCCTTGAGCGCTGGCATGAGCCTGACAGCACACTGGCCTCCTTTGGCTGAATACCAAATCTTCTAGAGTATTGCAGATGCTTTAGAGAAAGTCACAAATGCCAAAAGTCGATGACATAAACACAGACTGAGCAAAAGGCGTGTTTGCAGTCACAGATGTCGCATCACTGCCACTTTCTAGAGCTTTGCTGCCAGCAATGGCAGTGTCGCAGCCCTTCAGAACAGGCTGTGAGTTTCTTTAATGACAGGACTGCCCTTGTTTGCTGTGTACCTGCAGCTGGGGGTAAGGGTCAGGTCTCCTGCCAGGCCTTTCTCTTTCGTGCTTTGAAGAATGAAGTAGCTCGTGTATTGCCTGAACGTAGGAACCTGCCACAGCTACCGACTGTCATGTGGGGCATGTGTACATGAGGCCAAATGTGACAGGTCCCTGTAGCACATGGCTACATAGACTAAAACTCAGAATTCATTATTTATTTGAGTAATCTTTTTCTTTCCTGAACATCGGCTCCAGGAGATATTCAATTTTCATACAAATAAAGTTAGCCCAGGATTTGTTTTGTCATGGTGGTGTTTTGAGAGTTGTTTGGGTTTCTCTGTTAGGATGAGTGGCTTGAGAAAGGGGGGTTTTACCTTATCAACAGCAAACTTTTCCTTCTTCAGGAAATTCAGCTAACAGATATCCCTTGTGTAAGCATCAGGCACAAGAGACCCAAGGTAGTTGTCTGTAACTGTGAGATTCTTGTTAACACTACAGTTTGCTCAGCTGGATACGTACATGGTGTCCATTTGTACCAATGGAAGTTGCATATATAAGTGAAGGGGTTGATTGGGTCATTTATATTTAGATTTCTTTACGTAAAAGTATGAGGGTGTGGGAAGGAGGAAGCTGTTGAAGCCCAATTAGATTTCTGCAGTCTATGCTTTCTTGGTAGTAAGATAACTTGCATTACTAAAAGAAAACACATTTGAGGTACTTCAAATGTAAATTAATTTACTTTAAAAAAGCCTTGGGCAGGCGCACGTGGCTCAGTGCTGGGATGGAGGTGTCTGTGGCTCCAAACGAGAGGCGTCCCTAGCTGAGCAGGATGCCTTGTCCTCCGTGCTGAGATGCTCTTCCTTCCTCTGAGGGAGCCGAGTGCTGTCTTGTAGGCTGCTTGTGAGTTCCTCTTCGCAGGATTAAAATGCAGATCTTTTCCCAAGTGCTTACCACCAAGAACAGAAGGGACTAGATTTCCTTGATAGGTGGCGAACCCTTTAAATTTGATCATACTTTTTTGAGTAGTGTCTCAGGCATGTTTAAAATTAGCCTGCTAAAATGAGTATGCCATTTTATGAAGAAAGAAATAACTGATTTTAGAACTGCATTTTATTCTGAATTTGGTTCCTCTTCTGAACTATAATATAAAATAACTTGATGCCTTTTATCTCTCAAAATGTCACGTCCATGTGGACCATGTCTGCTTGGTCCACTCCATAGAGATGAGTAAACTCAAGTTTTTATCTATGCAGGTAACCAGGCTGGACTTTCCTGATAAACTGGCTAATCTTGGAAATGGGTAGGGAAAAATGGAAGATACAGTGCAGATTCTCTCAGACAAATTGTAAATGTACAAGCCACAGTACATTAAGGACTTTGTGGCAGGACTTTGTTACACACAGGTGCATCAGGAGCACTGGTGGAAACGCTGAGCAAAATCCTGGCTGGTAAGAGGAGCCACGAGCTGCTGGGATGGGGCAGGAGGCCTGCGCGCACCATGGTCCAGCGTGTGCCATGGTGGTCACCATGCTCCGGATCTACAGGTGACACCTGACCCTTCCAGTTTGCTTGGGACAGGGGGGACAGGGTGGCTTAGTGTCATCTTAATCATCATCGTGTCAGCACTTTGACTGAATTGATTGAAATAATATTTATTGCGTTGGGTTATTAACCTCTCTCCCCAAATGGATGCAACCTGGCAGGCTTTGCTTTCCCTTGGCAAAGCGCCCTGCCTCCCCAGCTTCTTCACAAAGGGTTATTTTCTCTGGGTGTGGGGGTAGATACATGTATATATGCACACTCGCACAAAAGGATAAGTGTTCCCTTAAAGAAGGGAAGGAAGAGAAACCTTTGTCAGCAAATTATCTCATCTTATTTCAGCTATCATAATCTCCTTCAAGCCTCAACAAAACACTCATACATGTTTGATCAAGTCACTATTAAAGAGAAATATTGTGCTATTCGTGCCAACTGGACCACCTACACCTTGGTATTGCTGTAATTATTGTCAAATATTATTGTTACGAGGGCGCACAGAGTGCGTACATCTTTCTTTAATATGGCTGTGGTCAATTTAATGGAACATTACTGATTAACACAGCCAGCACAGAATATGCTAGCTACCTTTAACAAAACTTTATGTTACAGTTGAATGAATTACAGAACACCTCTTGAATGCCTAGTGGCTGGCATTGTGCCAGAGCCTTTAAAAATTGAAAATGCAGCTTGCTTTCTCAGTTTTCATAAAGAAATCTGAAAACAGAAGCACTGACCTTGGCAAGTGTCTTACACTAAGTTTTCCACTAGGCAAAAGCACTATAAATCAACCTGGAATAATCCGGTGTATGTTTTTATTTTCACGTGGGCTGCTGGGGTTGCACTTAAGGACTTCATTTTTATTATTAAAGGAATGTTTTTAAATCTTCAAGACCTAAAGCATTTTGTGAGCTCAGTCCAAATTTCATCATCATCTTTTGCAATTTGCCTAACACTCTGGCACTGTGCTACCATGAAAACACAATTTATTTCTCCTGCAAAAGTCATTACAGTCTATGAGAACAAACAAAGAAACCTGCAAAACTGAAAATGAGCAATAAAATCATGACAAAATCTGCTACCTAGATTCTTTCCCCTAAAGCAGAAAAATAAAATAAACTGCGCTTCTCTTTCTGAGTTATTATTAGTTCAGTGTTATTTATCACACTGCTTGGAAATCTTAAAAGGTTACAGTTTATTCTTCATACATGGCTTTGGGGAGCCTTTTTACTCTGCTGAGAATTGTAACATGACATTGTTTTGGAAATGAAAACTCTGAACAGGTTATTTTCCATATTATCTAGATGATAGAGGTGATATATGGGACAGAGTCTAGCTGGTGTAAGCAGCTGTAACTCCTTTGGAATATGAAAATTTGCACCAGCAGAGAACCTGCTGCTAAAGCAGAAAGCCTGGAGGAAATGTCCTACTTCTCGTTGCCTTTTTTTGTTGAGAGCATAGCTCACATTTGGGTTTATACTAAGGAATATTAAAGCTGAACAGGAATTTAATTTAATCTCCATGAGCTCTTATGTGCTAACCCGTTAATGGATTCCTGCCCTAAGCCTGTTTGTAAGCTTCATCCTTCTGTGTATCCAGGCTGACAACACGCGTGCCCGGAGTACAGGTGGTTGACCAAGCCTGTGTCAGTGTTGGTGGGACTTTGAACGTTATGGTAAGCTTTGTTAAATATCAGTCATTGTAAGCATGTCCTTAAAAAACATAGTGCTTTCCTGCGCTCCTAACATGTTGCATCTTGGACTTGGACTGAACATTTCTCTCTCCATATTAGCAAATACTTTTGTTTTAGGATTTTATTAGAAATACCAAGCTGTATGTATGAGCGAGGTGTATACAATATTACAGGACATTTACCTTCCTCTTCTTGCTCTTTCTCCAGTTTTTCCACCCAGATTTTTGGTACGTCGTTTGTGAATACCAGCACCAGGGGGCAGGGACAAGTCCCCAAACCCCTCTCAACCCCACTCCCCTCGAGGCATGGCCTTATTGACTCACCAGGGAGCCTCAAGACCAGTGTCTGCAGGGACCGGTCTCTCCCCCCCGGATTCAGTGTCCCCCGTGCCTTCCTGGAGCACGTCCAGAGCTAGCTGTTAACTAACACGTGTATCAAGTGGGCATCGTTTAGGGTGGGCATGGCTGGGCAATCCTCGCGCCGTGCTTTTCTCTGAAACGTGTTCTTTGCTTGCAAGTAATCCTCTCTACCTGATTTCCTTTGGTTTGCTTCCCACCACCAGTGTAAGAGCTTCTACATTCTTATTTGTTCTGAGGCAAGAGTTATGCTGCGAGAAACCACCTGAACCAACATTGCAACAAGTCAGGAAAATAACTGCGCTAAAGACTGTCTAGCGTTTCATCAGTTCCATTTTATGGTTTTATATGGAATTGGCTCAATAAATATAAATCCCATAGATTGTGCTGTAAAAGTAGCCTATTTTGCCTTCGCCAAAAACAATTCCTGAGGTATTTGGCTCAAAATAAAAGTAGCCCTGTGGGTTAGGTTTTCTTTTTGATTTCACCCGACTTCAAAACACAATTTTACTTGTGTTTATGCTAGGGAAACAAGTTGCACTAAATTAACACCTAGCAACCAGCTTAAGAGTGCATCTGATTAAAAATAATAAGAAGAAATTAAAAAGAATAAAGGGGGGAGGAGGAGAAGGAGAGTAGCTTTACCCTGAAATCCTAACATTTTCATCTATCAAAATAACAATAAAGGCCAAGAATTTCTTCTCAACCACCTGTGCTTTCTAGCTCATGTTCACTAACCTGATAGCTGCACCAGGAGGTCTGTTCACAAAATACTGCCGTGTTCAGATATCTGTGATAGTAGCTAATTTTGTAGTAACTAATTTTAGTTTCATTTAAATAGTAGTAAGGAACATTGGCCAGGTTAAAGCTGACGGGCACCTTCAAAGGTGTCACAGCTTGTGCGGGAGGAGAGGGGTCTCCTCCTCCTGCTCACACTTGTCCCTAACTGGGAAAGCCATGCTCATGCACCTTGTTGTATATAAATGTGCCTCTTCCAGTAAGTGTTCATGTATGGTCAGGAAAATTACCTCAGATGCAGAATATCTATGTAGGATCTCCCCAAACATTTTTTTTCTGCAGAAAAAGCACATTCTCATTGAAACTATATGCTTTAGTCGTCTTCCACAAGGTTGGAACCACAGATTTATTACATTCTGGTAGTGTAACTTCCTCATTCAACCCACTGGATTTGTAATCAATTAAAAATAATATAAATGGTCTCAATAATTTGACAGTCTTCTAGCCTCTGAAGTTGGGCAGTGTATAATTTCAACAGCCAGAGCAAGGTGTAAGTGAAGGATTAAAAGAAAATGCCAACCATTAAAGTTTTAGCATCACCATTGTACTGTTGTTCATAAAGTATTAAATGAACAGTATTCTGTGCGCAGCCTTTAAATCTATGCTTGCAATTATCCTTGCTGAGTTGTATTGACTGGAATTGTTTAGCTTGCGTTTCCGACTCCAGCGGATGCAGTCTGCTTTAATTAGGTAGTGACCCCACTTCCGAACATTCAGTCTATCGGAATCATCTGGTTTCTTAATCCGCCCAGGTTAAATCTTATGATAATGTCCTCAAAGCTTTCTGTTTCTGTATCCCTTCATCGGGAACGTGCTTCTTTTTGATATTTATAATACTCAGTTAGAGGAAATGTTAAATATGTTCTTCTGGGATCTGTTCAACCACATTGGAAGTGTTATTCTGAGAACTTCTATCAAAAGCAAGGGAAGAACTGCTCGGCATGAGGAGCAGTGATTGAAATGGGCCAACGAGATAAGGCAAAAATAGACCATTAGCATCAAGAAGGTCAGTATTTCAGATGCTGTGTTTCAGTCTGGGGCAGAGCAGGGCTGTATCTGCATGGCTTTGGCATGCTTATTGTAACAGAATGATGAAGGTAATCACTCCTGCAAAATTGTCATCAGGTGGGCTTTTATTTCACTGCACCAGAGGGTCTGTGCACGGTGCTTGTGAGCAATACTTTATATGGGAACTATTTAGGCATCTCTAAAATGTATTGGCTACTTTTCAAATCTTTTTGGTTTTATGTCTTTTTAATAACCCTTGTAAAAAAAAAAAAAAAAGCAAAATATGGAAAAGACTATTCTCTATGATTAGATGCAGCCAAGTATGAAAATAAGTGAGGAGCTAGGATCAATTTGGAGCATGCTATGCACTTCAGATAGTTCTCTACAGCATATGTGAATTTCTTAATGTATCTAAGGCTTTAAAACCAAGCTGAGATTCTCACCAAAATTGTAGGAAAGGCTGGCTACAGATTGCTTCTAAGATTGGCTAAGGCTTCGCAGCAATACTGATTTCTGTCTCCATTGCAATCAGAAGAGCACTTAGCTTGGAGATGATCAGGCGTGCTAGGTGCACGCGCGCGGAGATGCACAGGGTCTGCTGAGAGGCTTCCACTCTGGTGGCAAGGTAGATAATGATGGTGACTTTGAAACTTTCACAGTGATTTAATAATGAATAACTTAATTTAGCCTGATGTTAACCAAATTCCCAGTAAGTCTTTGCTGGCTCTCTCTCCTTTTTCTTTAAGTGCTTCTTGAGAAAGTGCATGGAAAATGCCTGTTTGCATATCTGTGTCAGGCCCTATGAAGGCAACGCTCAAGTAACTTTGAGAAGAATCTGTTTCAAACCCACAAAAATAAGGCAACCAGAAACTCAATCTAAGGACTGTATCTGATGCTCTGTCCTTACAGTGCTTCAATGTGCCTAGAGATTGCAGCACATATGGTCTGTAAAATCACCCACTGTTTCAGGATCGCTGCAATACACAGCAGTACATGTAATGCCACAAGTTACAGATGGGGTAGAAGAATGAATGTCACTGATAAACCCCAAAGAAAATCAGAATTACATAGTTAGGACTAGATATCTGTTGGAACATGGTATCCTTTGCTCCTCTGTCGGACCTAACTGCAAGGGGTTTCAAAGCAATGGGTGTCTTGAGCACCAGATGCGTGGCGATACCTGGGCAGACTCAAGGTCCCTGTGCCAGAGAAAAATTTCAACAAGGAGACCCGGGATTGAGTAATACCAATGGTAGTGACTCTCTCAATACAATTTCTTGCTATTCCTAAAAACCTCTGTTATCTTTACTTTCAAGATCGCTTACATTATCTATGTGAGTAGGTAATATTTGTAATATTTTTGTTAAGTATGATGTATTATTACAACAGTTTAAAACAGTAATCAATATTTTACGTACAGAAACTTGAGGAGCTTCTCAGAATAGGTGCTATTTGCTATATCTAGTCCCTTGAATGGGAATTACATAAGCACAGTGCTATGAGAACGCTGCCCTGAGAGATCGCAAACAGGCTGATGTGAATCTGAGGTAGCTCTGCTGAAGCTAACTGGTTATGACAAGACTCCTCCAGCGCTATGACAATTTCAAGGCTAACGTAGTGAAGAACGGAGGCAAAGGGTGGTATTTTTAAATTAACACGTATCCTTAGGGAATTTACAAAAAAAAAACCCACTTCTTTAGCGTAAAGGACTAATACTGCACTGAGCAGATTTGCGTGTGTGTGTGCGCAGTAGAAAATAGAATCCAAGATGTAATTTTTGTTTCATGTAATAAATAGAGGTGAGGACATGAATACCAGAGCTTGCAATCAGATACAAACTGTGTAACTCCATGACTGCTGCTGTCTTTTAAAGCAGCTATTTCCCAGGTTTTGAACACGGAATATGGATAAGTTAAGATTAAAAATTTGACATGAGATTGAATTGAATTTACGAGCAAGTAAAATCTGTAATTTGGGGAGCACTTGAATCTAAATGTGTTTCTGGATTTTCTGCGGGTCTCCTGTACTGTGTTGAACAAAAATATCTGGTACCATTACGAGATCAGGTGGTTTGAGTGCACTCCTCATGCAATGCATAGCTCGATCCCTGGAGCTACAGGATGTTGCAGTTGCTAAAAATTTCCACATGTTCAGAGTTTAAAAAAAAAAAAAAAAGTCCATTCAGGCTTATTAAATGAAAGACCCCCTGTGCCATGAAGATCCATGAGCCAAGAGTCTCCTCTAGGAAATGTCCGCTGTGCTTGGCAGGCATCTGGCACCCACCACCCAAGTCAGTGGCCCCTGGAGCTGAGACCTCCACTGGGAAAACATGGAAAGGGCAGGCTGCTCCTGGGGATGGCTGCAGGTCCCCAGGAAGGGGACGTCACCCCAGGGCTCCTGCACGTGCGAGCGTGGAAAGGTGCCTTTTGTGGAGTTCATTAAATGGCTCTTCCCAATGCTTCCACGGAATCATTTCCTGCCCTGCATGTTCCACCAGACAGATGATGTCTAATTCCAGGTTGGGAGGAGATAACCTCCAAGATTTTCTCTGCTCTGTTCAGAGGTGTAACTCGAAATGTCTCTACCCATTTACCTGTGCTGCTCCTCAGTCATCCTCTGGTACGGGCAGGAGAGGAGTCCTGGTCGTGACTGAGCTGGAGCCTCTCTCCAGCACACCTTGACTTTCAAATAGCTCCCTCCTGTCGTGGAAATAACAACAGAGATTTCTTGTGGTGGAGAACGACGCGTTCTGGCTGCCATGAGGGGGGGGTTTATTGCTGGTAAAGTAGGTTGAACTGTTTGGATAAGCAGTGGCAGCGGTGCCAGCTTCCACACAGTGACAGCCAGTGCGGCACAAATTGATGTGCCACCTTAATGCTGCAGCATTGATTGAATGTTTCCCCTTGTTATTTTTTTGCCGCTGTCTTTCCTCAAGAGAACAGTGTTCCTAGCCTGACCCCTTTTTCTGTGCGTGTCAAGTGAAGGAAAATCGCCCCTTGCTGTACTCGTGGGGACGGATATTGATCTCGGACACACTGATGGAAGCCAAAAGTAACTCCTAGGGAGTTAGAGGAATTGTTCCAGACGTTGGCCTGTGAAACGGAGGTCACTCTCCAGCCACTGGCCTCTGAGCTCCATTTTTTGTATGAGGAAACACGGTTTATCTAATGCACCAGTTCTGCAATGAGTGCTGAGCCCTTTTGCAGAAGTGAAAATTTAGTGTTATTTGTTATTGATGCTTATAACACAAAACATTGATGTATGTTGCCTTCTCAATACATTTTCCTAATGGTCACGTCTATGCCAAATGTATTGATGTTTCTGCAACACATTATGAGCATTAATACCAACATTTAATTTTCATAAAAGCTTTTTTTTTTCCTTAAGGAAATCACATAAAACCTCATCTCATAACTCAGCTACCACTTACTGTGCAACAGATGTTTTATGCTCAGTTGTGTGATTTCAACTCTTTGTAGAAAGTGCCAGATATGGACACACAGCTAAGCTCGGGATGAATCCCTTCGGCCCTGCCTGTGAATGTTTGTTTAGGTTGTAGAGTGGATACCCCAGGTGAAAGGGTGGATCAAACTTGAACTAAGATAAACATCCAGAAAAAGGCATCTTAAAACAAGAGGGGGAGGGAGGCTTAAGGAAATCTGATCAGTTAATGTGATGACCTACAGAAAACTCTTGTGGCAGAAAAACACTAGAAGCCATTTTTCTTTAGCATTTAAATTGAAAAGCACCATTTCACATCTGGTGCTGGTGGCTGCCTTATTTCCAAAAGGTGAGAAAGGCTCCTCCTTCTTAGTGAAATGCCTGGCTGCAGCGGCCAAGTGCCACTGAAATGACTTAGGACATGAGTTCCCTTCCCGGAAAGCGCGTGCAAATGGTTTCAAACTCTGCACAAGACACAGAACCTCTAAAAGCCTCGAGCTCTGTTCTGAAACCTGTTGTCCAGTTAGTGCTTCCATAGATTCTAAGTTTTATCCTGCCAAGTTTTATCCCAGCATAGCAGTTAGAATCAGTAATGAAGAAACTGATGATACTTCTTCATGGATAACAGAAAAGCTTTTCTGTTATTTTATGTCTTTTTTCTTCCTCTCCCAAGAATGGTTTATATATCAAGGAAGCTTTTCTCTATGGAAAGAGTGTGGAAATACAGTCATTACTGCCATCAATTGCCGTTAATTCTTTGCATGTAGTGTGGAAAACCACACAATCTGGAGAAAAATAAATATTGATTATTACATAAGTATATTTTTCCCAGGTTCTTTAACTCATTGGAGGTTTAATATCCACCTAAGATGCTTGGTAGAAATGTTTTTATGGCAGGGAAGGGGATTTTGTTAGTGCGATGATGATAAAATAGTACATGTTCATGTGTGGTTTCTCCATTATTTTTCCTTCTTTTGTATCTAGCTTCTTTTGATTTTTAATTGTTATCTTGCTGATAAACAGCTTTTACTGTTCATCATTTTGTATGTCATTGATCAACCAAGTTAGATGGTAATTTTCCTCCTTCCTGGCGAGGACACAGTTGTGGTTTTTTGTTTGTTTGCTTTAAACCAAGAAAGGAGGAGTGAAAATGAGCAGTGAATGGTCATCAGCCGGGATCCCTGTTACTGAGAACCGCGCGGACGGCGCTGCGGCTGGGAGCTAACGGTGCTTCCAGCGGGAGCCGCACGAACACGGCGCTCCTCGTGGATATAAACCTGGAAACGCGCAGCTGCCCGGACCGAGCAAACAGCGCTTCGTAGTTCAAACAATTATTCTCACTGTGTTAGTTCAATATTTAGCCAGCTTTGAATTTAAAAAGTCATTCATTGAAGTGTTGCCTCTTGGAGGATGGAAAATATTCCTTGCTGTTGTTTGCCCGAGAAGGTACTATTTCCTGGTGCTTTGAAGTAAATAATTTATTGTAGCTTGGGGCTTTCACTCTGAGACTTCTCATACGTGCTCCCCCTTACCTTCGCGTCGCGGTGGACGTATTTGCATGGCTCTCATCGCGGCGGCGCTGGGCTCCTGCGTACCCACACGTCCTCCGCTCCCCCACCGAGCACGGCTATGAGTCATTAATGCTTCCGTATCCCTGATGGTTTTATTAAATGAAGTTTAATTACTTCCACTACTTTTGTATAACATGATCTAGTGCTCATTTACTCTATTATTAACGTTCAGAGGAATTAAAATAGGGTGCATTTGCATCAGTACATATTAACCATGATGTAAGCCAAGGCGTAATTAATTTCACCCTCTTGCAGCTATAGAAATGGCTAGTTTAAAAAAGAAAAGCCACTGTGCGGGTTTTTATTTTATTTATATTCAGGCTACTTTCTAATGCTCTGGTAGTGTAAATCAGTGTTTTGGTGAAACATCTGTGTCTTTTCCCCCTTAAGCCCTGCTTGCTGGACTGAGGTCAAATGTTGAAATGCCCTTGGGCGATTCCGTGCATTCCAGCCTGGATTCCCCAGGGAGCAGAGCTTCACGGGTGCACGGTGGGGCTCGGCACCCTCCTGCGGAGCAGCGTCCGCAGGGCAGCTCCCTGGAGAGGGGCTCAGCTCTGCTCCTGTGCCCCCCTCGGGTGTAAATCTAAGTGACCGAGTTCTTGTTTTTTTCTGAAAGGGCTGAGGGATGAAAAAAAAGGAGTTTCTTTAAAAGGGAGCTCCAAAACTGAGGAATGCACAAATTTTCAAGCACTTTTAAAAATATATTGCCAGTGTAAGAGGATTTGACAAAAGGTCTTAGGCCATGAATGTTTAAATGAACTGTTTGCTGTCAAAATGTCTCACTCCAGGAGCCTTCCCTGACCTTCGCAGAGGATGGTCTGCATGGGCCTGCTCAAGAGCTTTGGGGTGAAGAAACGTTCCCTTTCGTGTTGTGTTCTTGCCTGCTTCCGCGTGGCGGGATGTTGGGAGAAGGGTTTCTCTGCTCCCTGTTGGCATGCGGTCTGCCTTAGCCAGGGGCTCGCAGGCACCGTGCGCTGCTCTCGGCTGCCGCCGGCGCTCGCCAAGGAGCCACCTCAGTGACGATGGCTTTGAAAGCCACGAGAAGAGAAATAAGGCAGCAAGAGGTCTCTTTTGCTTCACTCTGAGAAGGAAAGAAATGCAGAGACAGGAAAACTTCTCCAGAGCTCCCCAGGCCAGTAAATTTACTTTATTCTATGCCATTCTACTTCTTTGTTACAGTTCTCCTGGAGTTGTACTGAAAAAGGTAGAAGATAACCACCGAGATCTCTGCTGAAGGGTTGCAGATTTACCACCTTTGAGCAAAATCCGTAATCGTAATTCAGAATGTCAGCTCTGGAATTACTGTGGAATTCCTGGGTTTAGGTATTTTATGAACATATTCTAAGCAGACAGAGGTGTCATGCTTTAAATAGTTTGCTTGCTGTGTTGGAAACGCAGAGTGCAGTCTCTTATCTCTTGTTTTGGAAAATTTACATAGAAATCTATGGCACCTGATATAAAGAAGGAAAAAAGCTTTAGGAAAACACCTTTCCAAGGTGTTTTCAGATCATATCTATTTTGCTAATGAAATTTAGCCGTGTACCCTTTGCACATCCCTCGGAACTGGATAACAGCAATGATATAATTTATGCTGTCCTGTGAGATGTAGCACGTGAGGGCTTTTGTGATGGGCTGTTTTTGAAGCCATGGAAAACTGAATAAAATAGAAAGTTCTATCTGAAAGAAGCCTTATTGTTTCAGTCTAAGAAATATATTGTGAGTTCCACAGGATTAGTTACCTTTAAAAATAACTTGTGAGTCAAGATAAATGGTCTAAGAAATTGTCCTTGAGAAAAGCTCCTATATTATGTTCATGTGACTCCTTTTGCTTCATGCTCCCACACCTTGTTTAATGCCTTCCTTGGACTAATAAGTAGCCCAAATAGTGTTAAAATTGGATTAATGTTGGATTAATAAAAGCATTAATAGGTCAAGAGCTTGAATGATAAGATTTAATTTGAGGAAATTTGAAAGACCGAAACAGAAAATTAATTGTACCTTGCAATTTGCTTAACAGAAGTGTTAGTTTCCATGTACTATAAAACATAAAGAAATAGAAAACTGCTAAAGGAAATCTCCTGGAAGGGTTGGAAGACCATTGGTCTGGGGCCTGACTCAGAGACAGGTGAAGTTAAGGGAAGATTGTAGGAGTTAATCAACTTGACATCACCTTTTCTCTCTCTGGTCTATTTATTTATGTTAAACGCTATGTAATTCAAAAAGTGATGTGCTTCTGCCTTTAACTTGGTCCTCTAAAAGCTGTTGTGGAAAACTACAGGAAAGCATACACCATCACAAATGAAAATGATAAGTGTTTCTATCTTTTCATTACCTGTACTTATTTTTATTCAAATTTTATTCAATGCGTACGCTTGTGAAAACTGATAAATGTTTATTTGAAAAATATAGTACGAAGATGTTAGATAAGACTGTAAGAACATAAGAAAAAAATCATTTTAAGCAGGAAAAATGCCTTCAAAAACTGTCTTTAAAAATGATGATGATTGGATGCATTCTGTCCAATTAAAAATATATATCATTTATCTTTACTAATATTTTCCTAATAATAAACTTTACCTGTTCAGATTCCAGGCAGTCTATTGTATAAATTGGCAGGGGAATGAAAATATATGTCTGTAGCTTCTGCTCTCTGTAGGGCTTACCCTGAGAGGCTGTAAAGTTCCACAAACTATCTCGTCTGCAGTTTTTCTCATGCTGAAAATTATCAATGGGTCTCGTTATATTAGAAAGTCTCTTTCCATGTCTTTCTGTAAAGCTCTAATAGGCTGTGGAGTTTTTGGTTTCTTGACTGAAATAATTGTCAGTATTTCAACCATAACTTTTTTTTTCCTAATAAATTTAGTATCTCTAAAAAGAAGGGAGCCTTAGCTCCTGTGTTTAGGTATAAAATTATACCTTTATGCCTACAGAATAACAAAAAATTAAGATAAACATCTTTAAGTTGCTCATCTTTGCTCAAAAAATAATTTTGTTGTTTGTAAGGAGTATTGCTGCTCTGTATCTGTGTTAAG
>JAWLRI010000058.1:301743-377129 GCA_034781795.1 Crypturellus tataupa | reverse complement strand
AATTGTAATGCCTTGTAATGTAGTAAGAGGAAAATATTGCTAGGGACCACACTTCTTCCCTCAATACAATACAAAATAGTTATTCGTTGTTTTCCTTTTATCTCCTGAGGCAGGAAGTGGGGGAAGCTTCAGTCGTTACTTCAGGGCGCCGCTTTGGAAACCATCTCCAAAGAGATGGAAACTGCCCCCCTGCGTGACAAGGAGAGGACCCACAGGAGTCAGAGGGAGGGAGTCATAGGAGTCATACCTATCCACGGAGCACTCCACCAGCAGCTATCCTTATTGCCTGTAATACCCCTACACTAAAAATAAAATTGCTCAATGTTTTGAGCATCCTACTTGTAAGTTAGGCTGATCAAACCATGTTTTTATTTTCTGTGATTTCTGCTCCTTCAGGATCTCAGTAAACATCCAGCTGTCTGGCTTCAGTGAAAATATAGCTTGACTTCTTGCTAGGGTCTCAGGAAAGTGAAGATACATGAGCTTAAACAACTTCCTGCAGGTGTTGGAGCTGCTCCTTGGGTGTATAGAGTTGTCTCTTAAAAAGCTGTAGCCCCATCTTAGAGCTTCAGCATCTGGTCAGAATACTGACTATTTCTCTGGGTCTTAGACATACTGTGAGGTCCGTTAGAATCAGTGTGCTTGAGATCCAGGTCTAAGAAAGGCTTTTGTATCAGGATGCTAAAATGCAAGGTCCCTCCAGAGAGCAGAGAGCACCCGGGCATCGCAGTTCAGGACCTGCTCCTCTCTGGCATGCTTCCTCTCTAGCAAACTCCTCCGCGGTGCAGCTTGTCCTTTCCCCCCTTCTCCTGCTTGTGGAAAAAAGACAACCAAATCCGAGTCTCTGAGCGGAGAAAGAGAAGACAAATGTCTTCTGATTGAAGTGTTAAGGAGTCAAAATCACTGAGTTCAAGTAAGAGCTTGGAACCCTCTGAAAGAAAGAGAACAGCCTGTAGGCCCTGCTGGGGCAAAAAAGAGGTAACTGCTTATGGGGAGTTATCTAGTTATGTGAATAAAAGTTCTTAAAAGATATCAAATAGCTGCTGGGATATACTAGATGTATTTTTAATAGCAGTTATTTTTAAACAGAGTGATTTGGAGGCAGACAATATTATTAGCTGTATCTTTTATTTTAAAATTACATACTTTACTAGTAATAAATATTCAAAGTGCAACTTCTTGTGTTTCATAAAATCATCAAAAATATTAGCACAAGAAAATCTTCAGACTAGTCAGCATAGAAGCCTTTGACTTACTGTTATCCTCTTTGTTCATGATCTCAGACAAGTGAAGTGATTTTTTTGTTTTCTCAAGTTGCTTTGAAGAGAGAATGCATTATTTATATCTAACATTCATATACTTAAAGATTTTCTGAAGAGACAGTGGATGCATAAAGGGTTTGAAGGCCGTGGATTCAATTTGAAAAAGCTACTCCATTCACATGGTCATTGCTGGAAGTAACAAGGGAACCCGGTTCTAGTCTGCAGCTTAGAGTGGCAGGAAGGTGTCAATGGTGTATTTAGTCCAACAACATATAGTTTATTTATTCCAAATTTGTTACTTAAACTAGCTATTTCAGCCTCGATGTCTGAATGAGGTTGGTGCTTGTCCGTCTTTAGAAATGTATGAGCATTTGTCTATGAAAGAGTTTCATAAAATATTGTGAATCCTTCCTTTCCCAACCTGATACAAGTAACAGTGTGGTAAGAATATTTGGAGACGTGGGATTTTGGGGGTGTTTTTTTGTTTGTTTGTTTGTTTGTTTTGGTCTGTGGTAATCTTAAAATTGTCATTAGCTCAAAATTTTATTGTTCTTATTTAGCTAAATCATTAGAATCTATTCCAAACAGGAGAGAAATCTTTCTTGAAGCCTGTGTTAGTCTCTCTTTGCATTGTGTCAAGAAAACTGCTCTTATATATGCCTTCCTAACAGACAGTTTTGTCCCTTATTTCATATCCCTTTACCAAAACCAGTAATTTCTGCTCTAGAACTGAACATCAGATATTTTTGGTAAAATAAAAGGTACTGTGACCGATATGTATTCATATGTATTCATTCAGTGTTCACCGTGGCAGCTATGCTAGTGCAGAGTAAACCTCCCCCTTGATTAATTAAACGTGGCCTCCCACACACAATGAACTCATCTTCGTTGGTAAGCAAGTGATAGTTTTCAACACATTCTTGTATTCAGGCACGTAAAATTGTCCTGAGTAATTTATCTCGTCTGTGTAACTTGCTTGCCTGTACTGGGGTTGATGTGCTTGATGTGTTTTTATTCCTTTCCTGAGTAGGTGTTGTGTTTGCCACTTAACATTTCTCTAGGGTCTATTCTGAAATTATCAAACTTTATAACACACATTTTCAAATTAGCATCCTTAAATATGCCCACAAAATCTGTTGCTGCTCCCCAAAAGCGTCCTTCTACATCAAACAGCACATTGCCACACATAAATACCCGTTTGCGTTCAGCAAGAAGGTAGGAATAGATTCTCAACAAATTTTGCGAAGATCGTGCGTGAGACATTTGACAATGCTTAAGGCAAACATTTTCCAATCTTGACATGCACCAAGACCTTGGTGCGCTTCTGGACCGTCACGATGCAGGTAGCTCTGTCACCTGCGCAGAGAGGACCCTCTGAATCTAAATCTCCCCTGCTTGAGCTGTGGCTCTGAGGGCGCTCTCCCTCCAGCTATTTTTAGGTTTCAGGATCTGCCTGTGTGCAGAGACTGAAACCAAAAACCCGTATTGCTGAAGAAAAACCTCATTGAGACCTAAAGTTGCTGCCATCTATCCCACATCCAGAAATGCAAATGATGTGTTGAAATCTCCTTGGTAAAGAATGTTAGTCCTCATTTTGTACCTAAGCATATAGGAAGCAAAAACCTGCTGCTCGGGGTGTTTGCAGTAGTCAAATACATTCCAGTGAGATATTTTTCCTTGATGAATATACCCACTGTATATGTACATTGAAATATCAACAATATTTGATTTTTTTTGATATTTGAAAAGGTCAAGAAATACCCCACTCTGAATTATCATTAAATAAAAAATCTTATGAGTTTCTATCCAGGGGGAAAAACAAAACAAAACAAAAAATGATTATTAGTAAAATAAATCTATCTCATCTTGTAAACTTGGAGATGTTTGTGTCATGCCCAGTGCTAGTGAAAATGAGTTGGTTACCATGGTAATCACGAAGGTAATACATACACTAGGTCCCTGCTTGCCAGAATCAGGAGTAGATGGACAAAGAAGAAGAAACTTTTTTTCAGTTTTGTCCTACAACTTTTTTGACTGCTTTATGAATTATTTTTGAAGAAGAAACATATAAAACTGTTTCTCAGCAGTAGTGTCTTCTGTACGACAAAAATGCTCTCAAGGACTTGGCAGCTCTAAAGAAATACTAAGCTAATTTTTATCATGCAACTATTGCAACCAGGACATGAACAAAATACATCTTTGGCCACTAGAAATATTACTGAGGTCACAGATATGAGGCAGGAATGAGGGATATTCGACATTAAATTTCTGCCATTTGTAGTTACCAAAGCAGTTTTATAATTCAGACTCAGATGAGGTCTGATTTGGACTTCCCTTACAACTGTAGTTTAGCTTAGTAACAGCAGGCAGGAAGAGTTTTCAGACAACACTTAATATGTATAAAGGAGCTTTTCAACGCATACTTGTATTCAAGAGACTTGTCAGGTTCTACTCTCTGACACAAAGTTCAAAGATTATGATTTTTCCAAGGATTCTGGCTCTAGACTCTCCATATAGTGTCTGAAAACCCATCTACTTTCTTCCTGTATTGGATAATTTCACCAAAAATATTTAGCAGCTGGATCTTCACTGACATCTCCTTTGACGGGAAAAGTAGAACAGATTCTAGTTTGCAGGTCTACATGTGTTGTGAGTTTTTACATGTGCCGTGAGTTTTTACATGTGCCTGTCTCTGTTATTGTACTAAGATTTTACTCTTGGGATGTTTGACAAGATAGCACCAAGGAGACGGTGCATACAACAAATGTATAATTTTTGCCTTGTCACTTTATCAGCTTTTTTACACTTCCGTTCTTTGACAGTCACCGTAATTTGTATGAGATGAGTGTATAATGTCTTGCAGTACTTTTAATGCTAAATATAAGTGGTCATGTTATGGAGAAGTTATATATTCTTCAGATCTTCTCGGTGCTTTCACCCTCTGCCTCTTCCGGAGCCGTTGCGGGCAGCACTGATTTCCCCGCACTGTAAGTCAACGTTGGGGCTGCTGATCACTGGTAGAAACGTTTTTGCACTTTCCCAAAGCTCCTACCCTGTAGAAACATTTATCCTGTATCACTATTCCGTACTAATAAAAACTAGTATGTACACAGCCTGAGAGGGATTATTACACAGCTCTGGTTTTCTTCCCAAATGCCTCCCTTTTCCCATATTGTACATGTATTATGATATAAAGCTTATGTGCAAAATGCCATAGATTGTCAGGAACCTCTTTCAGAGGCATATTTATGTTATTTCTGGCTATACTGAATTTATTGACTTCTGTAAACAGTTTTTTTCCCTCCTCTTTCTTTAGCTCTGTCAGCGTAGTGATGTTCCTGCTTCTGATGCCCTAGGACAAAGGAGTCAGATGAGCACACTCTGTCTCTGTCAGATAGGCAAAGTCTGTCTCTATTGAATGTCTGGAAGGTGTCTCGTACTTCAAAGTAGGCCTACAAATGAGCAATAAAAGGTGCAAAACTGACTTTTTTTACCTCAGTTTTGAACCCAGAAGTAGGCCTGAATTTCACAGTCTGAATGTGCTTCTGGGGTGCTGGTTTTAACTATTTTTCGCGCAGCTCATTTAAGAGCGATCAAACTGCAGAGTTGCCATCCGCAGCAGGGACGTGTGATCAGGAGCGCAGGGAGCGTTTGGGGCAGACGTTACTGGTGCAGTTATGGGTCACGTCTTGAAGCAAGGCTGAGAGTCAAGGGCACCAGTTTCAACTGAGCAGAGCTGGTGCCCTTGTGATGGCACGGTAGTTATTTAGGCTGTTGGTTTTTGTTTTGCTTTGTTTTCCTTTCCCTTCCTCTGAACCAGGTTCTCAGAACTTGGAGTGAACCTTCCTAAAGACAGAGCCTGAGTTTCTAGTCTGTCACAAAGCTTTGGAGCCAGGCAAACTTCCCAGGGTTTGTGGTTTCATTCTCATTCCAAACATTTCATAGAGCTTTAAATCATGCCCAGGAGCTCTCCTCCATGTCTTACAGAAAATAAAATCACAAATCTGACTGCTTGCTGAAATTGTAACTATTTCATACACCTAGCGAGTACAGTATATTCATCGTTTGTAAGCGGCAAATGAATACCTTAACAGATGGGAATTTATATTGTTTCCATGGTTACAATAATAAATACAAAGCTGATCTGCCCAGAGTAGCTCTTGTTTTTCAAAAGGGTCTTCAAATTACTTGCATTTTCCAAAGCTTTTTTTAATTTTTTTTTTTGTGTGTGATGATAATCTGGAAGCTATGTTTTTATAGCAACAAAGTTTACACTAGATACTGCAGTTGTCTCGAGACAATGCGATTCCACTCTCATCCTTTAAAGCACTTAATTAGTAGGGCCAGTTGAAATAACAGTGTTCTGTGCTTGTTCTGGCCATTGCTACCCCAAAATGTACAAAAATTTGAAAACAGCAGCTGAGATATGAAAGCAGTGTTGAATTTCACTTTCTGGATTCTTGGTTATGGGAATTAAGCAGAGTGAGTTAGTCCCAAGCTGTCTTCATACGCCTTCATCTAAAGGAAATAAAAATAATTTTTTTAAGAAGAAAATGTGCTTTTGTGAGCTGAGGCACTGGCTTTGGTGCACAGCAAATAATAGGGCATATAAATAAAATAAAAAACTATGACGAGGTGAAATCATGTTTTTCCACAAAACCATTATTTCGGAATTGCTAGGAAAACATAATTAAGTTATACACTAATATTATCCAAACAATTGTGGGTGTCTCTACTAAAATCTTGATGTGTCGGTTGTTGACTTGAAAGCAACATTCTCTTGATTCTGTCTATCCTGCATTCATGGCCATCTTGATGAAAGTGATTTTTGCGTGCGTGTGAATTCCTCTCACTAAAGGGACTTAAGAGACTCTGATTTTGAAGCCAAGAAGATTTCTTCATGTGTGTTTGTTCTTTTTGGAACTGAGCAGAGATGCTGCTAGCATACCCTTCAAGAGTAGATTTGGGCAGGAATTTCGCTTCCCGAAATAAGTAGATCCTGTCTCCAGGTGAAAGGAGAGGGGACAGGTCCAGAAGGGAGCCCCTGGGGAGCTGCCCAGGACTGGGGCAGCTGAGGGGGTAACAGCCGCGGACAGAGGCAGGAAGCACTAGGAGCTCTGCTGGGGAGAGAGGATTCAGTTGCTTCCCCAGGCTCAGCGCTCAAGTTGCGCAGGCTCAATATATGGCAAACCGGGTTAGAAAAACGCACGCAAGTCAAGGTGCTGCCTGGGCTGAACCGCAGAGCCACGGCAGAGACCCAGGGCTCGAGGGGGAACCTGCCTGGGCTCAAGCGTGGACCAGGTGCTGGCTCATCCATCAGCTGAAGGGATGGAGAGGGAGGCAGCCCATCACGGGGCTCCTTTTGGGCTTGCAAAGACTGGTAACTCCCTCATGCTCTGCTCGGCATACAGATAACAAAATGCTGCTATCAATGGTACTGATGCCTGTAACTGTGTTGTCTGAAAGCAGAGACAGAGGAAGAGTCGGAAATCTGCTACAGACTCAAATATTATAAAGAAAAATAAGTGCAGTTGCTTTCTTGACAACGTTTTTCTAAGCCTTTGTGATTTAACAGAAACCAGGGCAAACATCCGTATGCGTCCTTTGGAATCTATTGTTGCACACACTATTATGAGGTTTAGTTCCACGGGGCTGGCTGCATTTCCGAATCTTCCTCTGTAAAATGCAGCGCTCATCGTGCTCGCAGGACGGTGCCCTGCGAGGCAGCTTGCAGCGCGCCGCCCGCCTCCCGGCTGCCCTCGGCGCAGGTAGAGCCACGCGCTGAGCGACGCGGCGCCCAGGAAGCGGCTGGGCCCTTCCTTTGGCTTGTTTTGCTTTTCACTCGAAGCCGTAATTAAAAATGAAGCCTTAAAGGACTTCAGGAATTGCTGAAGAATTAACCCCATATGATAAGCTTGCTGCGGGAATCTATGACACTGTTACCTCTGAACAAATGTGCTCGAGGGCAGGTACCGCGTGACCGCAGGAGGGTTAGTGAAGGTGCACATATGCAACCATCCCCCAGGTATCTCTCTTTAAATACCTGGAATTATTCTCTGAAAGCAGGTGAGAGAAGAAGTAACCCCCAAAAACTACAAGGCGACTATTGTAAACCACTCTCAGGAAGGCTGCTAGTTTTACACAGGCTCTAGAAAGGCACTCAGTAATTTAGGAATGGGAGAGTGGAAGAGCAAGGAGTAGGTAGGTAATTTTTCTAGAGAACCAGTTGCGTTACTGTCAGAATGAAATGCTACAAGTGTTAACATGGTGATCACTTGAGGCAAATTTCCAAGGCAACCAATGCCAGCTAGCACGGAAATTGCATTCAGAATTATGAGTATGAACAAATCTAACCAGTATTGGTAAATTTGGAAGTGTTTTTAGTTAATACATAGTTTTACATCCTTGACTGCTATGAATAATAAAGCTAGTATTTCAAAATTGGTGTTTAATACACCTTGTAGCATACAGCTTGGAAGGAATAACTGTAAGCCTTCCTTGAGCCTCCGCTCTTATATATTTATTTCTTATTTTCATGACGCTGAAAAGGTAATTCTGCTCATTTTTTTTCTTGTTCCATCCTTCTTGGAAAGAAGGAATAGAAATGATAATTTCTATTTCGGTTATTGTTATATGCTTCCTATTTAAACAGTCTGTTTCTTCCTAATTGTAAATTTGCATTTCAGAAAAAAAGAGAGAACTTTGGGAAAGCGGGTTTTGATGTAGCTCAATAAAAACAACTTTCAGTAGGACTCAAGGTTGGTAGTAGGCTCAGAGCCCAGCTGCCACGAGGGCTCAACAATCAATATTTTGCACTGCTAGTCTACTTGGAGGTTTCAAGGGGCAAAAATCAAGTGTTATGTGAGTAATCTTCACACTGTCTACATGTGGAAGGAAGACAAGTGAAAATATGTAAACGTTAACTTAGCTTGATCAGGTGAATGGCTAAATGTCCTTTTTTCCACTGAACGCAGTCCAAGCATAAGTTTCGTGGCTCTTGGTCTCGCTTTCTTGCTAGTATCTCTTTGGCCCCTGTAAGTGCTGCGCGGTGCTGCCCTCCGTTGCGCAGCGCGGTGCAGGGAAGGGCACGGTGGAGCTCTGTGCTGTGCACGGAAGCACAGTGTGCCCTGCTCAGCCGTCCCTGCGAAACCGCTGCCGTCCTCCAGAACGACCTGTCGGCCTGCGTGAAATACGGCAAGGAGCTAATTGACGGCAGGGACAGGAACCGACCAGCTAGTCCCAGGTGGCAGATTGGGAGCCTGTTGGCTACAGCAGGAGTCAAACGGGGGAGAACAGTGCTTCATTCAGCTTTGACATTGCTGCCTCAACTCCATCCAGGCAGCATCCTCATTTGGTAAATGCTAGGAGAATCCAGAATAACACACAGTGGTGCTCCTCCTTTTTCTATTAAAAATATCATCTGCTTGGAAGAATATCATAGCTTGGAAGAAAAACTAAATACTCTTTCTCTTAGGCTACTTATGTCTAAAATTACAGCTGTCTTTCTAATGGATATTTTCACCCTTTTTCAACTTTGCTCCCTTGACACTTCTTTTTTTCCTTTCACATAGGGCCTAGATCAGGGATTTGAGACATTTGCAATGCAAGAACAAAAATCCTAGGCCGTGGCTTCTAAAATTTGTGATGATGGTGATGATTTGGGGTTTATTCTTTTTTAAGTGCAGAGGGCAGTTTCAATTTCAGCTACCAAGAGCATATTATCAAATTTTAACCTTCTCTCTTTGCTTTCACTGCTGCAACAAAACTCCTTTGCTAATTCACCAAGGCAGCTAGGAAGCCAACTTGGAAATGTTCTCACCCAGCTGGTCGATGTGGGTTTGTTGTTGTTGTTTTTTGCTTGTTTGTTTGTTTTGGAGGTATTAAAATGCGAAAACATACGTAATATTAAGAAAATGCTTATATATAATTTTTCAGTTCACCAACATTTTAATTTTGAAAAATAAGTCCCATGGCTGCTGAAGCTGCATGAAGGTGTACTTCTCGATTTATGTACGTGTGGCAGAGGGTAGAGGGATGGCATCCCGATGGGCACCCCGGCGTTCCCGCGTGGAAGTGCCTCGTTCTCTGCATCCCCGTGGTGTTCGGAAGCGCTCCTGCCAGCGCTCCCTTGGAACGCTCCCGTTTCGGTGGCAGTCCTGCTCGTGGGTGGCTGTGACGCTCCCTGTCCCGATCACATCCCGAGCAGTCACAGCAGCTCCGGGTAATGACAGCCTGCGGCTGACAGGCTTCCAAAACCCTTTTTGTCTCGCAACTGGTACAAATCTTTTTATAATTGATTTGGATTGTGGGGCTGGTAATATAGCACTGAATAGCAATTAATGCTAACATTTTAGTTTCATTTCATTCTGTCAAATACACTTGACACTTTTTTTTATGTGCGAGATTGTCAGGTATAAAGCCATGTGTCTCATTACATGCCGATTTGTCACCTCCCTTCAGATCACTGCCGCAAGTGATGCAGGTAAAGCCTCCCCTTCTCTTAATTCTCCTAACGCATTGCTTTTGCAAAAGGAATTTGTAAAATATGTGCCTACAGTTCCCTGTAAATGGGATCAATTACCAGTACTGTCTCATTAGTAGAAAGCATGTGGGAAATGTGAAAAAATGTTTGTATTAACTGCTTTTTCAAAACTTTTTTGTGCTTTCATTAAAAAAAGATGTATCTTTATGGTGCCATTTGGCAACTGGAATATGTTTAACTGAGAACTACGGACACTTCTGCCCTTTCGCAACCCCTCAGGCAAGGTAACGTGCGGCTCCAGCCCCGGGATCGGTGTCCTTGGGAGATGGGTGCTGCAGAGGAGGTGACGCTGCCGCTGTCCCGAGCTTGAAAGGGCTCTTAAGGGAACGTCTGCAATAGAAATTCGAGGAGAACTAGATCAGGTCCTTAAAGAGAAATCTCTGTGCAAATCAAGACTGGCATTTGTAACTGAAATTCCAATTAAGTCCTGCGGCCACGTCTGCAGCTCCAACAGGGCCACAGGCTGCATTTTTCTCTACTACTTCTCTTAAACTAGGCTGAGGTTTCCTTAGCATCACGTTGAACTGCATATTCACGAAGCATGAGTTTAATAACAGGCTATCATAGAAATTCCTCTTCTTCAGGCTGTTCCTTTATTTACTGAGTGAGTATCCTGTTTAATTGAGGTTTGATCCTAGTGGCCCAGTTTGCACTAGATGGCTTCATTTTTACGGTTGCCGGATAGATATCGTAATCATTTCATCCCTGTGAAACTACTGATTTCCTAGCAGGCATTTCCAGTTTGTGGAAAAAGTACCCAGGGCTGATTCCCCATGTGAACACACGTGCTATCTCTGTTCGTGTTGCCACTGCTGGGAATTTTTAGGCGCATGGTAACAAATACTGCTCTTGCTACCAGCTCATCCTATGCACAGCATCTTAGGGGTATATCAGTGTCAATCAGGACATGGCAGTTTCAAAGAGTATTTAAAAAAGAAGAAAAGTAGACCTGTGACATGACAAGTGATGCCAGAGCGCCTGCTACAAGAGGGATCATGGAAAGCCTGTAGGAAGCGCAGGCCTCCCTGCCGCCACCGTTTCTGCCTCTGCATAGTGCAGGTTTGCACCCAGGCTGGAAGGGAGCTCCCTGGGCTACCCCTGCGCCTGCTGGTGCCGATGTGGGTGCCGGGGGAGGCGGTGCTGGTGCTTGGGTGAGGGAGGGAGAAGCCGGCGCTCGCGCTCCCGGGCAGCCCCTCCAGCTGCGCCTGCCGCGGGTCCGCAGCTGCGCTAGGGCTGCATCGTGCAGCATGAGTGTGTCCTGGTATGTGTGCACACAGGCCAGGGGGGAACCCGGAATCAGTGCTTTATTCTGTCCTTGTTAAGCATCTCTAATCTCTTTTTTTCTGCATACAAGTGTAGCAATTTTACAAAATCCCAACTGAGCTAAATCATGTTAGGTGGTGTCTAACAAAAGCTTTATTTCTTGGTATTAGATCATATTTCTTTTAAAAAGCAAAAACACCACAAGAATGTTATTAAATGTCATAATTATTGAACTGCTTAGAATTCATTGTGGTCCGTCCCACTCTAGTGTGTAACTGGTGCTTCTCCCAAGCTCTGCTGCTGTACATAGATGTACACAAATATATTGGGACTTATTACTGTTGTAGCATGTTGCTCTTAAAAGCAAGATTCCTCTCCCAGGCAATCTCCTGCTAGCATTTATCAGTTTTATTCTTTTAATGATTCATACCTTTTTCTATCATGTGCTATTTGGTACATGAGATTTTATGGATTTAACAGTTTTATTAATTTGAGAGGTTTCTACTGAGCAATAAAATGCCTCAGTATGACAAAGAAAGTATCATAAATGAATTGATTTGTCACCTATTGGAATGTGATCCAGCAGTGATTCCGTTATTGTGGTTATTTCCCTTCAATTATCTGCAAACTTGAAATGCTACAGAACATCCTTCTATCAATTGCCAGAGGGAGGGGGAAAAAAAAAGCGCAAGTGTGACTAGGTTTTGCAAATAATCTTCAGATTATTGTAGCTTCGCATTTCATATTAATTTTTATTCCTTGAGGCACAATTTTCCTTGAGATAAACAAAATATCTTATTCAAATGTTTCGAGTAAGCTTGGTCTCCTAGGCAAACAGCAGATAAGCTGTGAAGTGCTTTCAATGCAGAGCTGGGCGCATGTAACAGTGTTGTTACGGAGAGCTGTGTGTGTCCAACACGATATGGTTTCTCTGCAAGACAGACTTCCTGGTACCCATCACCAGTAGGATGATAAAGGAATCATATAAAAGGCAATGTATTGCTGTGGGTATTTGTTTGCTTGTTTACTTATTAAGAAGAGTTTTTTAACATACATTACTAGGGTTTTCAGAGAAGTGAGCCTGCTGAAACGATAGAGAATGGAGATGCTAAATTCTCCTAGATGTCTTCAAAGCCCTAGCCACTGCCAGCTCTGTGCGGCAGCAGCAGCACCCAGACACTGGGGCTCCTTCTGCCAGGACTGCCCAGGGACATGAGAAGAGGGGGTGTCCTCTTGTGTGAGTATCGGAGTGGACATCAGGGGGACACAGTACTTGGACTGTTTAAAGAATGATGTAAATTCATAATTTCATACCCAGAGGAACATTATGGCGATACATTCTAATTTGCCATTATAAAATGTCACTAATTAGTGCATCAGGTTCTGTTTAAACTGTTCAAGATTTCTTAGAAAGGCACCAAATACTGATTGATGGATGCTGAATATTTGAACATTTACCATACTCCCAGGTAAATTAATCCCACGGTTAATTACCTTGTAAGTTTAAAAGCTCTGCTTTACATTAGTCAGAATTGGCCAAAATTCAGTTTCTCAATCTTACCTCCCCTTATACATAAAATACATGCCACAAATCATTCTAGCATCTTCTGAATGGTTTCCAGCATCCTTTAGACATGCAGGTGCTGGGCTGCAATCTGCTGCCGTTGCCATATGTAGTATGCCTATACTGCAGTAGAAAATAAGTGTGGGTAGATGGAGTTTACCCACTTCTAACCTGCACAGCAGGAGAGGATCCAGCCCAGGCAGCTCTAGACCCTGCCTGCTTAGGGGCTCTTCATCAGGAAAACTGCAATGAGTGGGTTTTTTTGTTTGTTTGTTTTTTTCATTTCTCAAGTGATTTGTAAATCAAGGTTGGGCGCTGAGAATTTTATCTCCTAGTTTCATGCCTCAGCAGAAGCTGTTGTTAACTGATACAAATATGATTTTAAAATCAGACAGAAACTGAACTAACTTCCTACCCCAGCTGCTGGTGAGGAGGATCAAGCAGGAGGATCTTCCTCAGGGGATAAAGAATATGAAATGTGGAATGTGACATGTGGGAACAAGAGGGAGAGATTCTGATTTTTACCCCAAATTCTGGTAATAGTTAATTAAAATTCCATTTTTTAACCTTTAAAATGGCTAAAAGTAATGAAACTGTGTCCTGCAAAATATAAGCAAGCCTGAGCAGGGCCCTGAGTCCCTGTGTTGTTTGCGGTTAAGAAGCTGAGAGGACTTAGGAGCACATAGCTGCAGAGTGAACATCCCACCGTGCAGTGTAATGTTCTGTCAGACCACTGGATTACACATTTAAAGTCAGAGAGGCAGGTGTATTTGCAGCATGTTATTCTTCCTTTCTTTGCTTTCACATACTGTATATGGTTACATCAAATTATTCATGTGCACTAATTCTAGGTTTCATTCATGAGTCTGAAAGATGGAAAGAGGCAGACTCAAATACAGGGAAAATGACTAAACTTGAAATAAATTCAAGGTGAACAAGTATTCCTGCTTTCTGCCTTGACTATTTCATTACCATTCTGACCTCTAGTCACTAATAAAGGTTTACAATATGTCTGGCATTAAAACAGGCTGTCTAATATGTGCAAAGCATATCTTTCAAATTAATTCTGTGACAAGAAATGAACATCTTCATTTGTTTTTGCGCAGGTGGATGGGGGAGTGTATGAAAATATACCTGCAATAGGCTAATATGTCTGAAAACTTAGAGCTGATGAAAAATTGGGAAAAACATGGAAGTACTTGGAATTTTCTAGCAAGCTCAGGAAGAGTTCATAATCAAAGAATTAACATTTTTGAGAAAGTTTCTAGATATTTTCTGATTACTTATCTCCATTTTTTCTGTAGTGAAGATTTTGCCCAATTATTTATTTTGCCTTTAGCTATCCTGTAAAATAGTATCGATACAAAAGATCAAAATACCTGTTGAATATAAGTGATCATAGCTAATCAATTCAGGATGACCATTTTGAGTTAACAACATACATTCTTATTATCTTTTTCTTTTCTTTTATGTACAATTTCTGTTCATTTTGTTTATACTATACAGAGATAGTCTAGCAAAGAATGAAGAAAAGTTTTATGGCGTAAAAGAAACTCATTTCTGTGATTTAGTATCACTGAGTTTGCTTCATTTTAAAAATAAGATCAAGCATAAAAAGAAGTTTTATTGCCCAGGAACTTCATTTCGGTCAGCAAACCCATACTTGAGATTATATTTTTGTTGAGCAGACTGTTAGTTTTATCAGCTGCAGTCAACAACATATAAGAGCCTCTGAAAGCTTTATAATTTTTATCAATTTGTCACAGGTGCAATGCTATTATTGCTCTTATTATCATATCTTATTATCACCTACTGCCATCTTCGTCCTATCATCTGGTAAAAAAATATCTGCCAGCTCTAGTCGCCAGTTAGTCTGGAAGCTCCCTGGGGCAGGGCAGGATGCTCTCCAAGCAAACTTGTAAATATCCAAAAGGGTTTACAGATGATTATGGCTGATGTTTGTAGCATTGGTCATTCCTCCCATCCCACAATATCACCCAAAAGAGCCAGTCAGCAAAACCAATTGGCAACAACAAAACAAACAAGGGCTCTTCCAGAGCCCAGGACATCCTGTTCTCAAGGGGAATTTCATGAAGACAAAACCAAGAATTGCATGCGTTAGCTTAGTCAGCATCTCAGCTGGAAGAGTGTCGGTGTCTTCCCTCTTGACATAACTTGGGTATGTTTGCAGAGAAGCTCATAGCATCTGAAAATATCAAAGGGAAGATCTGCAACACAAAGTCCGTTTAAAATCTGAAGATAAATTTTCATTATGAAAGACAGCAGTAGCACATCAGTGTCTCATCACTACAGACAATCGAAAAAGCACAATTACAGAGAGAACAAATGTAATGATTCATTCTTTATTCGCTCAACAGAATCAAGATGTGCTTCTGATCTCAGTTACATTTCAATATGTCCAAATTAATTTAGAAAATTACACTATTTTTAAACCACAAAAGATCAGTTAGAAATTCCACATTTGGCGTCTGTCACAACAAACTCTGAGCAAAAACATTTTGAAATATTTCATCTTCATCAATGTATGTTTCTTTTCATTTACTTGAACAGTCATCTAAAATGATGTTTTTCACTTTTAAAAAGCTGTAAGAATTGGCTTTTTTTCCCCCTACTTATGGGACTTAATATAGATCACACAAGTAGCTGAAAACAATAGAGAAGAAAATTAAGGAGTACTATAATATTCCCCTTTGTGATTACCTAATCAGCTGTGACATTCTTTGGTATCCAACATGTCCAGTTTTTGCTTATTGAATGGAAAAAAAAATCTAAAGAAACTAAAGGAAACACTGACCAACCCTTTGATATGAACTGCAAATAACAAGAGAGCTGTTTGTCTATAAAAATGTCATATTTCATTAGTACTTCTCCAGATCTCAAGGAAATCCTGGCTCATGTAATGGGAAGTGTCAAAGGTAAATTATTAGTTATCTACAGAGAAGTATGGCCTGCAGAAAACAGTCTTTTCTGGAAGAAAATAAAAAGGCATCTAGTTTGTTAATCTTGTATTGTTTTGATGTGTGGGAGGAATTTCTGTGTAATTGAACAGTAAGCACTACTACAGAGCATTAAAATGTTCTAGTACAGAAGCAAATAGACTGGTATTAAAAAGGTCCCGATGAAGCCCAACTTTAAAAGAATGTTCTAAACTCTTGTTTTGAATTTCTAGACTTTTTTGTGTAAATGTCGTTTGACTTAACATACTTTCTTTCTTGATAGGTCTGCCTTTTATGTTCCTCTGGGAAGACACAGAAGTGAGTGATCCTTCCTTTTTTCTTTTTTTTCCCCTTTTTTTTTAAAATTCTTTTAACAGAATTGTATTCACTTGGAACTGTGATTTCAGGTTGACTCACCCGGTTTGGAGAATTCAGGTTGTTCTCGCCAAAAGGATTTGTCTTTTAAACTTTGCTGTGGTTGAGAGCCACAGAACAGCGAGAGAAGGGATGAAAGTGGTGTTATTCTGTCTGTTATGATGAACATGTTACACGCTAGATTCTTGTTCAGGTTCTGACTAGTAAGAAATACAAAGAATATTCTGTAATGTGTTTGCTTGGATCTTTTCTTGGTAGCTTAGTAGAGTGTGTTTCAAATCTTTGCTCTGGTTTATGTAGATACTATGTTCTTATCTCCAAGTGATCTACTAGATCCTACCTTTCTTTCACTCCTTTTCTCATTAAGCAAGACATGCCTGCATAGCAGAATAGCTTGAAGAATAAGAGCCAACAGCCACCAGAATATATTATAACACGTTAGTTATAGCAGTCTTCTGGAAAATGAGTTTGAAGTTCAAGTCCTGTTTAGAGCTTCAGCCAGTCTAGGTTTCCAGCATCCTTGACTCATTTTCTATTTCCCCGCCATTTGGAGAACTGAGTCTAAGAAGAACTGGAACCCGTTGTTCCACCTCTGTTTTGTGCTTGCAATTTAAATGTAGCCTTTTGCTTTCCACTCTGCTATTTGCATCTTGAGCATTTTTAATAACATAAAGCAAACTCATTTTTGGCAGAGTCCTAAAGTATCAAGCATTAATTTTTATTTTGCACAGGAAAGCAAAACAACAAAACAGTTCTTTTCTATTCAAAAGTAAACTTTGCAGTTGTATTTATCAGACCACCAGACCACACTATGCAGGAGCTGCTCGCCCAATGCTGGTTCCAGGGATGGTCCTGGTCCCTGTCCAGAGCACAGGGACATGCAGGAATGACCAGGGGTCGGCCAGGGATACTGTCACTGGGTGATGAACCTGCTCCTAAGCCCCAAGGCAGATGGGATTTGTCTGTGATCCTCGTCGCAATCTCATGGTAAATTTACCATGGGAGATTGTACTTTTTGGTGTCTGCCACCATGCAGTGAGCAAGTGTCACTGCCGGCTCTCCTGCGAGGCAAAGGAGAGGGTGTCCACATCATTAATCACGGGCACTTATGTCGCAGCAGGAGCCCATCAACCTGTGACAACCTCCTATTCCATGGGCATTAAACTCCTAAGTGCCATTGCAGTTCCATGACAGGTTGTAGCTGACAGCAGGAAGGAAGGAACAGGAAGGAGCCTCATAAACCTTTATATCCTTAAGTAGAGGAGCCTTACTAGTAATTGTTTTTACCCCGTTGTATTGTCCAGCCATTAAAAATGTTTGAGAAAAGGTTCATATCAGTTGTACCCCAGTGTATTTGGCTCCTATCAATCCCTGTTAGAGCTGACCTGTTAACCTGCTTTCTGCGACATTATTTGCTTGCTGCCATGACCAAGGCAGGCCGGTGCTGGCCAGGGAGCGGGATGTTTATTAGCACCATTGCCACAAGAACCCGCAGCTTGGTGCCTGGAGAGGGCTGCCTTCTGCTGCTGAAGTCCCAGCAGGGGCAGAGAATTTAAAAGGAGGAACTTTATCTTTTGTTTGCTGCATATTATCTTTTTTAAATAACAATACTGAGAAGAAAAAGAAAAAAAAGAGAGAGAATTGACACTACTCACCAAAAAAAACAATCTGGAACTATTCATTTATTTTGGACAATATAATCAGAATTTGATCCATAGACAAATTTGTTTTAGGAGACAAGCATCTTCACCACAAAAAGAAAAAATAAATGCTTAACTTGGGAAAATGCTGGCCAGCTCTAAGTGCGTGCCTGTGTTAGTGTGCCACACACAGCCGAAGTCAGAAAGCTTGATGAAAACAGCCAAGTGATGATGTTGAGAGGAGAGGCCAAGCACAATCAAGGCATCCCTGTGCTGTGGAGGTCTCAGTGTAACCTGGGATTTGAGGTGGAATGATAATTTTTGTATGGACAATATCTGGGTCTGCAAATCTGGATTGCTTTGAACCAATATGAGACCTGCATATTGCTGCATCTTTGCTGCATCTTAGGCAGGGAGGACAGCTGCTGTCAGTGGATACATTACCCTAACCCTAACGTTTCTGCCCTGCCTTTGAGCTCCAGCACCACCAGTTACCCCAAGGCTGCTAAAATGCCCTCCCGCGGAGGTGCCAAGGGCAGCTCTGCGATGCACTTTGTGCCCACAATGCAGCTGTTTCTGCTCGTGGCCCTTTCATTCATGCCATCTTAAACCTTTTCCTTCAAATTGCACAGATTATAGTCGGCAACATGTTGTTTTCTGAGAAAAAGTTAGTCTTGAAATAATAAGTTCTTGCAGCTGTGCTTAATAGACTCTTAGCTTTTCCATGACTGCAGCAACCTGCATTTAGGAAGTTGAATTTTTTTTTGAGTCACTTCTTTTTTCCCCACACTCTCCTTTTTTATTTATGTGGTACAGCTGTGGATGAGCACTGATATGAAGCATTATATTCTATCTCAGGTGTGAAAAAACAACTGCATGAGTTATGAGCGTGTCATCCTCACTTAGGTGCATAGATACATCCCATATGCTATTGACTTACGAAATGAATACTGATTGCCAGGAAGAAACAGAAAGAACAGAATAATTCAGGAAGAGCCTGAGGTGTAAAGTTTGCAAATCAATTTGTGCTTTTTTTTCTCCACAGAAGTTGGAGAAAATCTGATATCTGAGATTTTGATATTTTAAGCACAGGAGTTACCTGCAGATTTCAGATTCCCAGTTTCACACAGGCTTATATTCAGCATCATTAAACAGACCCTGAATCATCATTAAAATATGTTATGCCAGAAGGGGAAAAGAGTAGTAGACCGATCACGTTCCTGACGATCCTTGTGAATTTGCATACCTCAGTAAAGAAATTAAAACAGGATTCGGAGAGACAAGACAGCTGAGACACCTCTCTGGGCATGGTGACATATGCAAGGACCTGGTGAAGAAGTTGGAGGAGTCCCTGTCGTGGGGATAAGGAGCGCACGGTCCCCGGGCAGCTGCACGGGCCACAAGCTGCTCCAGTCTGTAATCAATTCCTGATGCTTTCTCTGATCTTAGGGCACCTCTGACTAGAACAGGCTGCTTCGTGGTGCATTCTCTGAGGTGCTAAATCACTGTTTTCTACCCTGAGGCACTAAAACCCCAAAGACTTTGTAATTGTATGAGTTTAATATGAACACAGTAGCATCTGCTTTTGTTACCAAAATGCTCCCGTGTTAGTATATATTGAAACTGAAATGGCATCCATAGATGCTGGGAGTACAGGAAGCTTTGTTTGTTACATTTCCCTCCACCAGGGGTGCATTCCCTCTATGCACCTTTTCAAGAACTCTTTCATAAAAACAGCTTCTCTTCAAGGTCTGAACAGGAGGTCAAACTTGGCCCAAAATCTTTAAGGAAACTCCATTGTAACTTAGAGTAATTCTGGCACTGGTTTTGGGTGCAGAAATCACTATTGTTGTTTATGCGATTCTTTCAAATAGCAATAATAATATCACATAGTATGGGCCCTGGTATTTGGAGAGTGTATGGCTTTCTAGGCTCGCTTGAAGCTTCTGGAGTTAGAGCAAATGGTAATGTTGCTGTATCTTAGTGAAATGAATAGCATCCCAACAGGACCAAAGACTCCAGAAGCTTGAGATCCAGGACCTGACCTAATTGCTGCCTTTATGGGAAAGCAAAGGGCTTTTAGGACCTACCCTGTCTTTAACGTGCTAATCCCAGCAGCCCGTCATCTCTGCTGCCTCTTCTGTGTCGAGGTTGGCAGACCGGGTGGGAGGGACGGGGTCTCACCAGGAGGGCACCTGGCCTGAGAAACTGCTGGGAATTTGGAGGCAGAGACTGCGTGAGGGTGTGAAGCCAGGAATGCCTTTGATTTTGGGTTCCCCCCAAAGTGTATTTAAATTTCTAAAACCGCGGAAGTGGCCCGGGTGCCATAGGGGAAGGAGAGGAGGCAATAGGACGTCGCGCTCGTTCTGCCTCCGAGTGCTTCCCGTTGCCCCTTCACAGCTGCGCGTCTGCCTTGGAGAGCTTTGAAATTCCTTCCGTGTGTTAAAAGTGTGGGTGGGCAGGGTCGGGTGAGCCCTGCCGCCCGCCTTCCCCATACAACGAGTGCCCTTAGGAGGTCTGCACTGCTCCTTGCCTCTCCTTGTCTGCACTTCTTGCATCCCTCCCATCCAGGAAACAAAGGCTCGCGCTGCCGGCGGGAGGCTCCGCTGTGCAATGCCGAGCACAGGCTTAAAAGGGAAAAACGCTTCTGATCCTGCGTATTCCCAGGAGACGGGATCCATAGTTAGGGAACCCACGTAGGTGTAAATTCATGCGCTTTTATTTGTTGCATTGCTGCCTTCTGAGCCCTACCTGACAGTTTTACGTTGCACAAAAAAAAAAAAAAAAAAGGTAAATTTGTACCACAAGTACGAATAAGTAGCTTCCGAAATGATAAAATGCTCTAATCTTAAAACGCAGAAGAAATGACTTGTGCTGGATTCAGGTCTTGCACCACTCACACAAAAAAGATGGTGCTTATAATGGGTATGTGACAATTTTATTTTTACTCACAAGTCTTGACTGCCTAGTTGGATATGTGAGTGAATAGCACAAACTCTTTCAGAAAATAAGATGTTATGCATGTTGGCAGAGCATGTTAAAAACAATGTTTTCTTCCAAAACAGATTTTAAAGATACAGGCCGATGATATTCTGAAAGGAAAGAATGAGAATTCCCATTGATTACATTAAAAGTCTCAGATAGATTTCTAGAGAAATACAGCCATGTATTTCTCTCAAAGATTTGACCACATCGTGCAACACATACTTCTCATTAATTTCTTTGATTTTTAGAAATGCTCTCTTCATTATTTTAAATGGACAAAACTTTGATACCTTTAAAAATGATAACTAGGACCTTTCAAAGTCAGGTTTTAAGTGGTCGGTCTCTACTGTGAAATAGGACCAAGGTTTAATCCCAACTACTTGTCATGCTTAAAATGCCATGCTCTGACACTGACAGTGGGTTACAGTTGGTGTGCTGAGTCAGAATGCAGAACTAAATTGCATAGAGAGTTTTGGAAATATTTGGAAATATTTGTTTAAAAAAAAAATAGAACTGCAGAAAGCTCTACTAGTGGAAGCTATGCATGTTCAGACCATTTCTGTAGTACACAGCTCCCCTAAATGCCCCTTTAATACAAATGCTTTGTTATCAGCATACTAGTTTTTAAGAGGTACCTTCTTTCGGTAAAGTCTAGGTATTTGTAACTGCAATAGATATCTTCAAAAGGATAAAATTCCAGAGGCTGATGGATTTCTGGACCGCTCAGAGAAGACATTACTGCTTTTAAGAGCTGGAACAGTGCCAGCACTACCTTTCTACAGGATTAATTCTCAGCTGTACAGAGAGACCTACCATGTAAATCTAAATTGAATTAAGGACTGGATCCACAGATTCTAAATTCTTTTGGTTTCAGCAAGTCTATGGATCTGAACACCTTATATAGCTGGGGTTTAGTATTGGTTAATCTAACTTATTCAGAAATCTTGTAATTTATAACATCTTTCCAATAACAAATCAAATCAAACATTCAGATTCTTACGTATATGTAACATGATATTAGAGATTTGTGAAATACCCTTTAGATGCATTTATTTATATTGTATTGTGAAACCAGTTTCAATCCCTGATGTGAGGTCTGCACAGGTATCCCTTTAAGTTGCACCATTTTCGTAGAAAAACATGCAGTGAAAGTTCAGTATGCCCAGAAATTCCTGTTACACATTTGTGAATGACAGGATGATAGAGCTGACATAGGAGTGTTTGAATTAACATCCCTGTTTCAGCGCGAGTCCGGTTCCTCACTGGGGGTAACTTTTTTGTTGAAAATTTCTGTGCGTTGATAATAGCAAGAGTAGGAAGACTTGTATTGATATATACAGAAAGTAAAATCAAGAATAAACAGCAAATAATAGTGAATTTATGCTTCCCTCCCCCCACAAAGAAAGATATTACTTCTTCACCCAGTTCCAAGACAAAAATGATTTTAATACAATGATTGTTTTCTTTTGTGACTTACAGGAGAGTGTATTAAAAGTATGGGAGCGATTGCAAAAAAGCTGTGAGACTGCTTACATTCATACCAAACCTATCATTAAAGACTTCAGGATTCATTTCTCACTTGCTATAATGCAAACGTACCCTGTATTTGGCAGACACTTTGAGGCTGTGTCATGCTGCCACAACTGTGAGAAGTGCCCACAGGAACCAACCATTCGCCTCCAGCCCAAGCCGCCAGCCTCCAGCCCTCACTGGCGCTGTGGAGATGCTGAGGTGGGTGCTGGAGCTCCCAAGCCCTGCAGCGCTGCTCGCAGCCCGCAGCACTAGCAGGGCAGAGGAGGAAGGGTTGTGGGAGAGTTACGTGTGCCAGCGTCATTGCTTCTGTCTCCTTCTCCATAGTTGTATGTCACTCTCTCTGTTTTTGAAAGAGTCCTCAAAGACTTTCTCCTGTTCTGTTTTTTTCATTCCGTTATGTTTTAGCTGATAGACTGTACAAATGACTAATAAGCTACTCAAGCTAGAACTGCTGGTGCTGGTTGACTCTGACATCTTCTTTAAGTGCAGTAACTAGAGACAGCAGTTTGGCCATAAACACTTATGCAATTCTAGGTTTAATAATGAGGTGTTTTTAGCTCTGCAGGAAATATATTTTCTGCACAAAACACACGCCCCATTCTTCTTGAATGGTGTTTTTATCACTTAAACTCTCCGAGAACAGCAGAGTTTTGTTTTCCCATGTGTTGTCTGACCATGTCCTTCTGTGGAAAAAACTGTTTGCAAGTCTTAATGAATGTGACCAACTCTTAGTATGTGCTGGGCTTCCTTACCCGGGAAGAATGCTGAAGAGCAAAGGCAGATGCCAAGCATTTGTTCTGGATTCCTTACCCCGCCCAAAACGACCTTTCCCCAGGGTTATCCCAGACTTCAGGAAACACCCGGATTGAAAGGCTCTCGTTGGGAAGCAGAGGACGTCTCTTGTGTCTTCACTGCTGCCACTGGAGCACAAGGCTGAGTGTGCAGTCCAACTCCTGTAGTTAGGAATCCGAGGTCATTTAAAATTGCCGTCTCCGTCTATACTTGCAGGGCAAAGCCAAGAGGAGTTGCCCATTTTTTAAAATCATAGCTATGATCAACAGATGTGGAAAAGCTGCTCAATTGAAGGAGAAACAAAAGTTTGGAGGGGGGATTTTTGGTTTTTTTTTAATGCTTAGCGTTTTAGGTTGTCTTTTTCTTAGGAGTAGTTTTTTAGCTCTTTCCCTTATGAAGTAATTAAAGTTGTACTAGGTAAAGAAAACCGTAGTTAAAATGGTTAAAAGCTAAAAAGCGTCTGGGATCTACTTCAGCAAGTGCCCGAAGAAAACAAAAGAATACCTCAGCACAAATAACACATGTTCATTTTTAATACGGAATACGCCTGTTTTAAATTTCAGATATATGTTTCTTGGATACCGCAAGAACAAAGGGACATTTCTAATCCTGCAGTCAGGCTTTCTGCAGAATACAGGCCACAAAACCTCACCACAGACTTGAGATGAGATATTCAAATTCTGTGAGAAGAGCAGAAAGCAGAGAGCAATCCTGACCCTTCCACATTTGGGAACAAGCTCAGCTCCCACGTAATTCCTACTAGTTTCATCCTTCCAGGGCAGAGGTAGATGCCCCATCTCATGAGACTCAAGTCATGATTTGGTGAATGAGGTAGCAAATGAGGAAAAGTAACTACATTTCTGACATTTTCTATTGCCATACACTTCTTATACAAACCTTTTGCTTCAAGACAGCATCAGCCTTGATGCAGAATATACCAGGCAGGGCCATTGTGAGAGTAAAGGAATTGAATGCTGCAAAGTGGTGCAATGGGAGCCATATATAAATACTAAGATAAATACGAATTTGATAAATGACTAGCAGAGGCACTGAAGGGAACGATGCAAGATGACAGAGTCGGGCTTTTTCATCTGCAACTCCCCTGACCCTGAGATGAGGCCTCGTGCGCCAGAACTCAGCACCCCAGGCAGGACTTTTTAGTCACTTTATAAATATATACCCCTTGAGACACTGAAGATTGTGCAGCAGTATAATGAAACTGTAGGCCTTCAAGAGTGCCGATACCCAGACGTGCAGTCAGCTCGCAGCTCTTAGCTCCGGCTGCCAGCACCGACGTGTGCCTGTGTACTGAGAGAAACCGTGGTACCTGCACTGTCCTTCTAGTCGCACTTTGTGCCCGGCGCTGCTAGTGTTTATTCCCATGGCCTCTGACGTGGTGGAAGGGGAGACACCCAAGTCCTTCGTATTTGCATTCAGTGCAGCTCATGCGTAGCTGGGGATTCATCCCCGCAATCCCTATGGAGCAGCCATTTGTTATAGCTCTGGGCACGTAAAAGCTAATTTAAAATGAACGATTGCAAGCAAGTAGTGAAAGGACATTAGTTGTTTTTGCTCTTGACATCCTTGTTTCCCAAGGCTGGAATTGGTGGCAAGCAAAGGGATAATTTGCTGCAGAAAATTTTTAGTATATAGAGTACATTTTTACGAGAATGTTTATTAAGGAATACTTCTATAAGGCATATACTTACTGAGAAAGCACCATCCTGTAGGAATGCTCATAATGGCACATATGTCTTGTTACTTAGAGCCTTTTTGACGGTCTTTTTTATATCTTCTACAGGATATTTTGTCTTGTGTTAGTTTGGCTGACAAAAGTATTACTCACAGTGAAGTCCTTCATGTGAGATGCCCTATAAAGAAGTTGTTTCATTTCATAACACTCATTGTATTAGTTCCCCCTAAAGTAATCACTTTGATGAGAACACACTGTGTGTTCCTTTATTTGATCTGGGAATAAAATTATCGTGTCTTTTCTTTCATATCTCCTTCTTGTTTTTCTCTGAAATAAATAAACATGAAGCTGTCAGTGCGGAGCAGGCACTGCCTCTCCCTGTTAAAAACCTTTTGATTTTTGTGTTAAGAGAATTTTTCTGCACAATGATCCTTTTAGAATGTGCTTGAAGCAACGTGTTTTCTTGCTTTATAATTTGTTTCCCATGTAGACAGGTGAGTCGTGACAGAGAGTTCCTGCTGTCCCAGTAGAGTAGATGTCTTAGCAACTTTTCTTTCCCTCTCATAGAACTGATCAAGACATTCATCATGAAGAAATTATTTGATGTATCTGGCATTAACATGAGTGTTATTGCTATGACATCAACCAAAGGCACCAGTTTTGATATTTGGGCTCCTAACACATTCTTCAGCTCCTGGTTCTGTAAAGTCTTGCGCAGATACTCGTGTTATGCACTTTCCTTTTGTGGATGTATGTTGCTGACAATGTAGCGGAGTCAGGGCCTCATGAGTTGTCTTGTAGGCTTCAGCGAAGCTGCAACTTCAGCTCTGCTGTAAGTCTTCGGAAGATGGAGGCTTCATATTGCAAGCTCTGTGATATGGAGCTAGGGAGCTTAAGATAAGCTGTGGAGCTTATCTTTTGAACTGAGAAGACTGATGCAATTAAGGTATGTCTTCTGTTTGTTTTTCATTAAATAAAGATTAGGCTAATGAATCTTTACCCAAGGTTTACCAAGTGCTGGGGGATGTTAATCATGGTGATCACATATGGTTTGACAGACCAAAGAAATAACCATTGGGTACAGCTTCAGGCCACAGCTTCAGACCAGACCATAAATCTTTATTCTCCTTCTCCAGATGCTACTGCCTGCCACATTCACCAAACACTGCAACCTTTTACATAGCATAGGCCCTATGTAAGTACAAGAAATACTGGCCTAGACTCAGACGTACAATGTGGTAGCTTTTTGATAGTACTAAGCAAAAGACCGCAACTCAGAAAGAATCACTAACAAAGTGTGGAAAAAGTGTCTTTGCAATAGACAGATTGTTGTTATCTATTCTACAGCAGAGGCTCACTTTGAATCCCAAATCAACATCACATCAATTCACCTTCATCTCCCTCTCACTGTGGACTTCTAAAAAGCTGTGAACATGAATTACTGTGCACGTCCTATATAAATTTAGCATACGGAAAATCAAAAAAATTACCTATTAGAAAAGTAGAAATTGCTCACAGCTTTTCTATCACAAAAGAAGCTGTCAAATTTTGAGATACAAATACTATCTGCTTTAATTCTTTGGGAACATCAGTGAGAAATACTGATCTGTTAAGTTTCTGAAAATCCAAACTGGAAATCCATTCAATACAACATCAGGATTTCAGGGGCTGTGTTTAAAAGGAGTGTTGTTATTTGCAGGTCTCCTCCTAGTTCAGAACACAGTTGGGTCCTTTCTTTAACATACTCTGGTGGTGCTTGGATGTTTCTGGGGACTAACATGGAAATATAAAGTCACAGTGAATCTTATGACCATTTCAAATCTAATCCAAGTAAGTGGTGTTCATTTTGTCTTTAACCTGGTATGTAATTGGAGTGGTTCATTTAGTCTTTATCTACTCTCTATCTGATAAAGAAATGAGAAATGAGTAAACTGTGTCACTACAATTGGCAGATAGTTGTAAGAAATTATCTTCCAAACTGTCATATTTGGTAGCACCTGTGAAGAAGCTAGCAGCTCAACAGGAACAGGAGTCTTGTCAAAGGACTGACATATATTAAGGAAGAGAATAAATGTGCTGGGCTTTCCTCTGGTTTACTGATAAATTACCTGAAGAATCAAATACCATCTGAGAGTTTCATTAAGCAGTGGAAAAGAGGTGACTAAACAGAGCAGGTGAAAAGCAGATGCTAGACATTTTCGGAGTAACACAGAGTAGACACATCTATTGCCCATGTACATGATGCCTGGAACCCACTTTAAGCCCTGCAACAAACAAAATATGAGGGTCTCTAAAACCATTCCCTCCATATCTGTCAGTTCAGGATCACTAGTCCCTTTCGGCCCTGCCCTTGCCCAGCCTCTGCTCCTGGCACGCAGGAGCCCCAGGCTTGAGGGCATCCTGAGGCCATGGGGCCTTCCTTCTCCAGACCCAACATAGCCCTCGATACAGTCCTGCTTCCCACTTTCAGCCCACTGTCATTGGAGCCTAGGGGCAGGGCACGTCTTTTTTTTTTTGTTTTTTCTTTTTTTTTCTAATTCCCTTTAAGTTAGACTGTAAGCAGGTGAGTGTAAACAGAGAGGTAGAGAATTTTGTGCAATTTAAGAGTGAACATTATGGATTATGAGCTAAGGGAAAGGGCTCAAAAGGCAGCAATTCAGTAGCCAGACCAGATCACCAGCTAAATTTTTCTTTACTTTTTAGTGCCCTCTTGAAGGACATCAGCAAGATTTAGACACAAGCCTATCACTGCTGTAATGAACACTGCAAAAATTTTACGAAACTGAAGGGAGTGTGTATTTACAATACTTCTTCTTTGGGAATTGCCACCATGACTATATCAGTTCACTAAACAGTACCTTTGTAAAAGCTCTTACTCCAGCATGCAGCACACTAGGAATTATAGCATTTTAATGACATTGGTGACTAAATTGGCACAATATCTATAATAGTGTGAAATCTAGGAGAATTTTGGCCTCATTGGAACCCACAGAGAATTCCTACTGACTTTGTCAGAGCCAAGATTTGAGCAAAATCCATCCTAATTTTCCGAGTGTGAAAAAGACAAAAATTGTGTATATTTTTGCCTCTTACTCTTAACATATTACTATGAATCAACTGATACTTTTCATACAAACACTACAAATGCCCTGAATTTTATTTCATTAAAGATGTGTAATGGCACAGATTACACTCTTTCTTCATGGAACATGCACCTTTTAATAGTAGCAGTTACTGAAAGGGTGATATATATATCCTTATTCCTCCTGTCACCAAATAAAATGAAATTCATGGAGCTGCTCTTACCTAGTGATACACTTTTTATTGCTAAATAAGGCCTTGAAAATGAGAATCTTCTGCCCTCCTCATGGGTATATAGATCCAAATCAAATGAGCATGTAAGGCACCTGCAAACCTTGAAAAGGTGCATGGGCTTGTTACTCTTCCTGTAGGTAATAAAGTGACTCTTCAGACGTCTTCCAGAAAGCGTGTCTATGAAAAAGCATGGTGCCCTCATTTAGTTTCCTCTGTATGTTTTCAGGTTTCTGAAATCAGTCCTGTCTGCTGAAGATAAGACTGTGTCAGGTTGATAGATGCATTGAGATCAGTTTACATATGAAAATGTGATAGATCCCTGGCCACAAGTGACTGTCTAGTATACGTGGCTACGATTTTAGAAGCCTCAGTAGCAAATTAGAATAACTAATAGAAAAACAAAAGCAGGTAAGAAAAACTCACCTCCCATCAGGTGTAGAAAATACATGTTTTGTTGGAAAAGGTGTTAACTGGCAACATGCCTTAACTGAAATGGTGATAAATATGACCCAGCACCAGCGTTTTCTCCAGTGTGCAAACTAGCATTTGCAAGAGCCTGGAGAGGTTCCCGCTGGTCTCTGCAGGATTTGGCTTGAGCTCCTTTGCAGGAATTAGTTAGTGCCAGTAGAAGTAAAGAGCCCCTTGGGGATGCTGCTGCCGCTGCAGTATTTACTTATATAATAGCTTGTGGAATGCAGGGATGGGAAGTCACAACGGCAGCGCCTGCCTGGTACACCCCGCGCTGTTTGTCCTTATCATTTAGGGACCTTTACAAGGATGAAAACATATTTTAAAGGAATAGTCTCAAAGAGGACAGTCCTAAACCCGGGGGCCTGGCTGCTGAGCCTGCTCTTGCAGGGAGCTTGGGCACAGATGGGCAGCAGGGCTGGCACCTGGGAGCGCACGGTGAGGCTGGCGCTTGCCACAGAAGCGCTCCCGGCTTTCCTGTCTGCCGGCAGAGCCAGGAAAACCTGCTTGTTAGGAAGGAGCCTGACTGCCCTGGCCAGCCCGCCCAGGATCCCACAGCTGACCAGCCCGCGCCGGGTCACCCATCAGCAGGGTCCTCCCCCTCGCTCGGCTCCTGGGCACCTCCTGGCCCCCAGCCCGTCGGATGGGCTCTCCCTCTTGCCTGTGGCTAACTGGGCTCAGGCAGTGTTGCCCTCCAACACCATGACCAGATTTCTCTGTCCTTGTCTTCCAATCTGGTAGCAAACATAAGAGAAGCACAATTATCAACCAGTACCCCAAAGGACACTGTGGCCAGGGATCGTATTTCATTAGTCAAAGAAGAAATGAGGTTATTCTCCTTCCTGCCAGACTCCGGCACTCAGAGTAATCTGAAGTGAAAAGGAGGCCTTTGATGGCGGCACACAGCGCGCGCCCTGATCAGCGCCCACGGACACCTGAGCACGGAGCGGAGCCCTCGTGAATCGGCTGCTCCTCAGTTTTTAGTCATTGTTTTCTCATTCATTTCCTGTTTTCTTACCAGTGGGCCCAACCATATCCAGACCCTAGGTAATAAGCACCTTGGTATCTCTGCCAAGTTTAACTCCCTCTTCCACTCTTTAAAAAACCCTGGAGCTCCACTTACTCCCTTTCTGATACATAACTTAAGCAAAACTTGACTTGTGGCCAACCATATCTAAAAAGACGGGAAAGAAAGCTTGGGCAGGACAGGAAACAGGTAATTCTGCTGCTGCTGCAAGTGCTGGAACTTAGGCTTAGTATTTTCTAGTAACTTTCTCCAGCTGCCAGTTACTTGTTCAAAATGAAACACATACATTGCAAGGGGAAGAAGGCTAATGTGCTTCTTAAGTTAAAAGCAACGTTGTCAGACATCTGGGTGCCACCTGGCGTGCGGAGCCAAGCCGCTGCTGGCCGCGCAGTGCTCGGGTGGGCGCCGCGCTGCCTCGGGCTGAGGTGATGCCCAAGCCCGAGGCCTTCAGAGTTGTCTCCCTGGGGCATCCCCCTTGGATCTTCCCTGGGAGCAGGCAGAGGGAGGGCCGGAGAGGCCAGCAGTGCGGCCACCACTGCCTGCCCCAGGAGCGTGGCCAGGGCTGCCGTGCACAGTCCCTGTGCGAACGTGAGGGCGTTGGGGCAGGCCAGGGGCCCCATGTGAGCGTTGGGCATCTGTGACACCTCGGCGAGGCGGAGGGGAAGCATCAAAGCTCCTGAATCTCAGAGCCCTTGCTCCCTCTCCTGGCGGAGCACTGCAGTGGTAGTTGGCGGCCGGGGGGCTGCGCGGGTGCCCCCATGTCCCAGCACCCCGCGCCCAGCGCCCCGCGTCCCCGCAGCCTTGCGGGCAGCCCGCTGGTCACGACGCCCAGAGCGGATTAACGCAGGATTAGCAGAGGCAAAATCTATTCTAGTGAAGAACAGCTGCGACACGGCTTTAGCTGCATAAAAAATATGTACTTGAGCACAGATAAAACTTTACTGCGGCGCATTATCTGCAGCCCTCAAGGTTGGGGGTAGCTCGGTTTATTTGCTAATACTGTGACACCAGGGTGACTCCTGCGCCTCTGTGCAGCGCTGCGTGCCAGGGCCAGCAGCTGGGCACCTGGTCCTGCCCGGCATTTGTGCAGTCTGGGTCTGCAAAGCTCTGCTTCAGTTACTGCTTGTTTCCCCTGCACAAGGGACTGAAGTCAACTCCAAGGGTCCCTAGTGGCTGAACAGGCTTAAATTCCCATTTCTGGAAAGACAGGAGCTGCCAACATGGGACAATTTCCACTCTTTTTACTTCCCATGAGAAAGTAGAAATGGGGCTTCCCTTGTAAGCTGAACAACAGTTCCTTTAGCTGTTTTCAGAGCACCATTTAGGGTTATCTGATTTTTGACAAAGAATGTTGGCAAAGCCAATGTTTATGAGGAGAAGGAGGCAGCTTGCAGGTCTAGGTGCCGGTTTCTGTTGCATTTCCTCCCAGGCAGAGCTATCGAGACAGCTTTATACAGACCGGTGACTTGCTGCAGGAGGGCCTGCCGCTCCTCAGCACTGACGGTGGCTCCTGCTGAAATGGTGAGGCCTCACGGTTGCTCTTACAGCCTATTAGGCAAGGTGAAAGCTGCACAGAAGGGATTGAGCTGAGGCTGTGGCCTGTAAAAGGTCTCATTATAAGTTAACCCTAGGTAGTCCCTGTTCCTGCACTCCCCATCATACCATGCTGTCCGACAATGTCTGGGATGCTGTCCAACAAATAACTCATTATTTACTAAAAATTGACTGCAAATAAAGATACTGCAAGAAATTTTAAGTCCATTTTGAAAAAGAAAAAAAAAAGTGAAAAATCAGTGAAAACAACAGTGGTTTCATTTTCTTCCTTTGCCTGTGTTCAGTACTTTGTCCTTAGCAGTTACTGCGTTGCTGTAACAACATGAAAGCTAATATTCATGTGTGGTATTCTGGCCTGTGTGCCACAATCCTTCATTAGGGGATGGCGCTCACTCCCCATTGACATAGTGTCGCTAACGGCCATGGAGTTAAATCAGTCAAGTCACCTGATCGTATGTAGCTATGTCTGCGTGAGCCCTTATCCTATTTTTCAGACAGGATATACTTCCAGACATCTGGATACGCTCATGATTTTTCCTATCACGTTTCCGTCTAATTCTGTGTTTACTTTTTCCAGTTTGAGAATGTTTTCATAAAATATAGAAGGGATCTTTACGCATCTCTGGTTCTGCTCCCCCAAACTTGCAACTTCCGGCACTGGGGCACACGAGCCTGGGGACAGCCCTGAGCCCTGGCCGTCCCTCAGCAGGGGCTGGCGCCTTCCCCGGGTGTCAGACACGTCCATCGAGGCAGGGCGGATTGAGGCAAACCCAAATATCCCACTCGCAGCATGTGAGATGTGGCAGGTCTATTTGGTGGTAGCTAATCCGGCTCAGTGCAGAGCCCTTGCCTCTCTGTGGGCTGTGGTGAAGCCTCCGTGCTGTTCTCTCTTCACCTTGTACAGATTCCTGGTCAGCTATAACTGAGTATTAACTCTTTCTGCTGTTTTGCAGGGCTGAGCATCTCTGGGCAGAGCTGTCTTTCTGCCTCCCAAGTAGCTGCTCAGAAAGAGGCCTTAAAATACATTTTTTCACATTAAAAAAAAATCCAGTTGTCTGCTTCCAGCAGCTGATGTAGTAGGAGAGAGCTGCCCCCATCTTCCCTGGGTTGTGGATGGGTTTCACTACACAGCCTGCTAGGTAGGGGCCGGCCAGCGCTCCTAACATCAGTGCCAGGGCTATCGGTGCTGATTGGGAGCGCTGAACCGTGGTGCATCAGCTGCATCCATGTCAGAGGAGCGTGTCCAGGAGCAGCTACAGTTAACGTGGCTCTATCTGTGGAACAAATAGCACCAGAGAGAGATTTATAATCATTTCAAGAGCAGAAGAAACAGTATGAACAGATGGAGCCCCAAAATGCTAAGATACTCTTTACATACAAATACCTTCACTGTGAAGAAAAAAAAAAAAAAAGAGAGAGAGAGAAATTTGGAAAATAAGAGAATGAAATATAACAAACATTTTACTCTGAGTAGAGCCTTTCTGTATTTCCTGTGGAATTCAGTTGAGAAAATGTTTAAAAAAAAAAAAACAGGCATGGCTTGCAAGGCAGCACAAACCTTGAGTGCCAAGAACATGCTTGAGATCTTTTTGGAGATGCCTGGCTCTTATCTGAGCCCCGATTCACCAGAGTTTATTCACAGAATTATTCAGGATTCAAGGACCTTGCTCCTCTTGGGTTAATAGGTTACAAACAGCAGCTTGATTATTCAATGTAGACCACGTTTGTAGTGGTTTCTGGAAATAAAAATAACAACAACAATTGTGATATATTTTATAGGTGAAAATAATTTTTCTTTTACTGAATAAACCAGGCCTGTGCATGGGGAAGCACGGTCCCATATAAATGAGGGGCTATGTTGCGTGTGGCAGAACCGATTAGCACCTACATGGCTAAAGGAGAGGAAAGGGGAAACATTGCCATAAAAGTGACAGTGTAGGTGAAGAAGGGTGGTAGGTGTGTAACGCAGCACCGTAAAGATGCAAGAGAAAACATACCAAACTGGAAGTCTCCTCATATCTAGAGTCCTGATACTCCATAACAGGAGCTAATTGGTAGGGAAGAAGCCACTATTCTCATGCCACGTACTGGTAATGCTGGCAAGAAAAATGCTGAAGTGATATGATTACCATAATCACTGTATTTCCTCAAAAGATGTGCTGCTTTTCTACCCTGAATTTTGTTTGAGCAGCTGTTACCTGCACTTGTGGCTGGTGCCAGTCCGGAGCTAATGCCACAACTTACTCTAGGGGCAAATGCAGTATATCTCACACTTCAAATGTACTGGTCCTATGGCACCTCAGAGCACAGTGTAAGCACAGGCATGCACAGGGGTGTTATTCAGAGCTGCTGCTACAAGTCTTTTGTTTATAGCTAACCAAAAATAAAATGTCAAACCAACCCAGGCCATTTATCCCATTCTAGTGGTAAATACACAAGTGGAAAGGGGTCTAACAGGAGGGTTCCTATAATGAGTCTAACTTAAGGGGTAATTATCTGACCTTGTTTTGAGAACATACTGTGCCACTAGGGTGAAAACAGGCAAGTAAAAGGAAAAAAATAATAAAAAGGAACTTTTAAAGCCAAATTCTTTACCAAATGCAACACAGCTGTGTGTAGGAGGTATCAAATTAGGTTAATCATTCCCAAGCCTTATCAGCTTGGTGTCTGACTATTCCTGCCCTAGAGAAGGGGCTCTACCTGCTGGAGGAGGCTGAAAAACCCCGCTGAAACAGGTATTGCTTTGGTTTTGGATAAGGTCTAAAGCCAAGTAGGCTAAATGATTTACTCAGGTGATAAAACCTAGTATTTGAGTCTTTTGTCTTCTCTTCTGATATGTTAAGATGACTGGTCTGGTTCAGTGGATTTGGTTGAAATGTTCATTCCAAGCTGGCTTTAGGTTAAAAATAGTGAAGTAGACAAACCAGAGCTGTCTGAAAAACTAAGTTTGGGTTCAAATTGAGCTCCCCTTTTTTCCTTGAAAAAGAGGAGGAGGCAAAGAGGGAAAAAATAATGGGGAAAAATGCAAAAATAGCCACATGCTAGGTTTTGTCTTTTTGTATAAGCATGTGGAAAAGTTGGCTTTATTTCTTGAAGTATTTCAAAAGAAAAAAAAGAAAGAGCATTTAGCTGTACCCATTTTCACTGTGTTATCTCTTATCGATTACTCATCAGATTAAGGTTGCTGTTGGTGTGACCCGGGAATAAAAGCAATGTTCTTAGTGGAATTAGCATAGAGGATGTGTTCTCACTGGGATATTAGAGGAAAGGCAGAGCGCCATCGTATTGCCTTGGTCAGGGAGCAGTTTCTGCCCATGTACCAGCAGACACAGAGAGTGTTCTGCTAGTGGCGGTGGAGGAGGAAGGGGGATTTTTGTGCTTGCCTCACAGGAGGAAGAGGGCTACTGTGCAAATGATGCTGCCGAAGAAGGATTAGGCTGTGTAGGACATGGAGAGGAGAGGTTGTTGCAGAGGCACTGTGAGAAGAGCAACTCCTTCCCCACTGACAACAGAGGAAGGATTCAGGAACCCAAAAAGAAAATGGAATGGAGAGAGGGGACTTCTGTTGAGCATGTGTGACTGGAAGGCCAACTTTCTGGTGGGCAAAAGCAAGTAAGGAAATAAGTGGCTGTACTGCTAAGCAAAGGCACATGATTTATTTTGCAGTCAAGCATCTAAATTCTTTTCAGATAAAACAAAGGTCTCAACTCCACAGAGTTTTGTACCACTCTTTAGTTTAAAGAAATATACTATTTCAAGTGTTTCGAACAGTGGTCAAATAATAAAAGATTTTTCGTCATCTTGACCTCAACTTCCCTGCTGATTTAAAAAAAAAAAAAAAAAAGTTTGCACTCCCCTTATGACACTGGGGAGCAGTATTTCAGTTGTCTGCTCTATCCATGTACAAGTTCACCTTTCATTCACATCATGACACCAGCTGCCATGCCCCTGCTTTAGCTGCCTTTTTGTAAGGAACTGTAGGTGATGGCATGTGTTTTGGGTTAAGGCAACAGTGCCCTGCTCCACTATTGCATAATACAAAAAATATGAAAACATGAATTATTTCTAATTATGGTAGGTTCTGGTTCAGGGCCTCCCTATTGTTGTGAGGGTGGCTGGCTGGTTTTCACACAGTGATCCTGACATATGGTTACTCACAACCCTCAAATGCCTTGCAACACTTCGTACCAGGAACGGTGCTTTGGAGAAGGTGAAGCTGGGGTCAAATGCATTCCTGCTAATTGCACTGATTGCAGGAGTTGCTCCATGCCAGAGTTTGGTCTCTGATGTTAGTGGAAGTAGCTGCTAATTGCTCCTAAGGAAGACCCGGGAAGGGGAATGGGAGCTGGATAGTAACTCCCAGCCCAGGCGTACACACGCGCACTGATAAGCGCTGCTAATCTCTTTGGGAGTGTGGTATGTGGGGAGGATGTGCAGGGCAAACTATGCAGGGGCTTGGAGGGGGATGCGGTGGAAACTTGCTGCTGTGTGTCCATTTGTTTTGTGCTGTTGGTACAGACTATGGAAGACCACTGATATATTGATGTGGTTCTTCAAAGCTGTCAGCAATGAAGTGGCAGGCCCCTGGCTACCTCTTGTCCTGTGTTCTGCCTCTGCAAAACCTCTGTCTGCTGTTACCACAACCCTATCAGGTAACACGTACTTCTCTTTCCTCATCTGCCTTTCTCTTTTAATTTTCTTGCTTCCTATAATCTCTCCTTGAGTTGAAAGTCTCACAACCAGGTAAGGAGAGCCCTTAAATCCTACTTCTTTTTGTGCTTTTCCCAAAAATGCTTGTTCCCCAAACCTTTCCTACTCAGTGACCCAAACTCTGAAAATCCTATTTGCCTGGAGCAATGTCCTGTTTTGTGAATATTTCTGCTGGCTGAGTCATCCAGCACCATACAGCTCAGAAGTGAGCAGTCCTGCATTGGAAAGGAAATTGCGTAAGGTTTGGGCAGTTTTGTTGGCCAGCTGAGGAGATCTCGGACAAGGTATTTACTGAGTTTCCTCGAGCTTGGCCTGAAATTCATGGATGAGGACAACCAGAAACCAAAGATTTGGCTAGCAACAGCCTGAGAAACATGAATATTTTGCAGAGCTTTTACTACTGCTCACCTTAGCAAAGGGATAAGGTTACAGTCTATCTTGTTTTAAGAGTTATTCTATCCTTGCTGAAAGAACAGAGACCATAAATAAGATTTTGGCTGACAGAAGTTTTGTTTTGAACTGTTGGGAGGGTGCGATAAAACTGTAAGGTTGCCTTTGTGCACAGTGCTCCAGCTGTCATTTTGCTTTGATTGCTCCACTTTATCAGTGGGCACGTGAAGGCCAGCCTCTTGACTGAAGTGCTTGGCTTTTGACAGGGTGCAGCTCCTCGTGCTCAAGTATGCTGCTGTAAGTACAGGGCTTTCCCACCTGCCTTGGCGGAATGAGGGAGGGAGGGAGGAAATCATCAGAGCAATTGAAGTTCAGGGGGACTCGCTGCGCAGCACTGTCAGTGACAGGATCTCCAGCACCTTCAAGAGGAAAGGGACAGGCATGAGAACCAGCACAAGTCAGTGTGAACAAAAGGAATAGGTAACACTTGCCGAAAATCAAATTTATGAACCATATTTGTCACATTTGAAACATAATTGTAGTGATTACAGATTACCTAAGTGTGACTTGCATAAGACTTCAGTACAGCTTCTTGAAAGGGCCCCACAAAATGTACTCCTTGCACTTGACAGCCGCTCACCCGTGCTGGCATGCAGATTGGGCTCCGGCTTCACTGCCCGCTTCCTGAGAGGCAGGTGGTGACTGAGGAGCAGGCTTTGCACTGGAATCAGCAGAAGCTCAAAATGTGACCTGAACGTTGTCTAGTTTGGTTTGAGCCAATGTTCACTTGAACCTGCTATCTATGAGCACAATCAGCATAACCTTCCAGATGGAAAATGTGATTACCAATTGCATGAAAATAGCATCAACCTTTCATTCCGAGTGCAGTGACAAGTGTCTGGGTCCCTGTTTCTGGTGTTGCTGCCAAGCATCCATGGCTGGACAGGCATGATTGCCTCTGCTCCTACAACAGCTGTGCCCAGGTGCTTGAGCACCAGGGGCAGCTCACTTATCATGGGTCCAATTGGTGCCAGCGCTTTCTGCTGCAGATAAAAACATGAGAGAAAGGCAGCAGTGTGACTGCTCCTTGGTTGGGCTATAGCCTAATGAGGTGTGTTTGCTCGCAATGGGGCTGAGCATGACCTGATTAAAAGTGATCCTGTGGCACAGAGGTTTTTTTTTTTTTTCCCTAATTTTGTTCTTCCCACAGGCTGGTATTTTGCAACCCAGAGTTTCAGTTCAGATCTGCTGCTCAGAGATATGTTTGGGAACACGGCAGGAGGAATTAACTTTTCTCACTAACTCACCTGTGTTGTCAGGGATTCTGTTTTCTGTCTTAAAGATGATGAAACTGCTAACCTCAAGAGCTCCCTGCCCTTCATTTAGGGATTAGTGACTTCATCAACATGGGCAGAACAAACAAGGAGCTCTGAACTTAGAGGGTGGCAGGTTTAAAGCTTCCCAGTCCAAGGTGAGAAAACAAGAAAACGCTTTCAGCAGCAATAGTAGTGGAGCCATTTAATAAAAGAAGGGACCCACGAGCTAATGATAAAGGATTTGGAACTTCTCAGCCAAGCTCATTCCTGGTGTAAACCTGGAGATTTTCCAAGTCAAATGACAGAAGAGGAGCAAACAAGAGGAATCCTTGGTAGTAAATGTGATTAGATGAAGCAAACAGTGAAGACTGCCCTGTAACTGCAGTTCATCATGCAATTAGTTTCTTAACAGCTTCACCTCTCAGACGGCCTCTTCCCTGGCACAGGGCCATGCCAGCCAAATAATCCAGCTTTGCATACACAGCCGCCCATCAGAACTGCCCCTCCAGACCTCAGGGCTGAACCGGGAGGCTAAATTGAAAGGGAGAAGATGCCTGGATAGGCAGGTAGGAACAGGACCAGAAATGAGAATGTAGCCTAATAGTGCCAAACTAATACTGCGAGGTACCTGAGAGTTTCTGTGGGATCAAAAACTCGTTGAGAGGTTTCTGTGAGCTGAGGCCCTGCTATCTTGGCCTCTATCATTGAGAACCAAGGGGTTCATCTGGAGTAATGGTGAAGTCTGTGCCTCCCAAATAATTCTAGGGTCCAAATCATGAAGACCCAACCGCTGCAGCCCCCAGCCAGCAATACTTCAGGCGTGCTCTAGCTGATTGTTTTATGCAGTGTGGCGTGTGGTGCTTCATCCTTGCCAAGGGCTGGGTACGCCCCTAGCTACGTGGAGTTCTCCTTGGCGTTGGCCGTTTTGCATGTGAGGTGTTGTGAATGGAGCAGTGAGCAGGCAGCCTCTCTGCTCCCGCAGAAGATGCCGTCTCCCGAAGATGGCTCTTTGGAAAGGGCCAGCGCTCTGGGGCTGCCAGGCTCCCAGGGTTGTCCCGAGCGGGTGTGTTCATGATGACACTGCTGCATCCATCTTCCCATTGCCTCAGCAGCTGAGCAAGATCTCAGAAGGAGCAACTCGTGAAAATATTGCGTAAAATATCCTGGTTCATTTTTGAGCTTTGAAAGCTTATAGCTAGTTGTATGGCACTCACTTGGTCTAGTTCAATAAAAAATTAGCCCACAGTTATTAAAAATAAAGGAATAGTACTGGTTCACACCAAAACTGTTTAGAAACAGATTAAAAAAAAATCCACTTGTCTGTCTTTACTTAGCAGCAGTTATACATATATATATATATATATATATATATATATATATACACACACACACACACATAGAAGAAAAGCATCGTGGATGCAAACATAAGCTGCTTACAACATAGACTGAATTTTGTAATGATGTATGTGTTTGTGTCTGTAATTGCTACTACTAGAACAGCACTCGGATAAAGCATACAAGTGCATGCAAGCTTGGATCAAAGCACAAGTGACCAGAACTTGCCAAATGCCCTGCCCTGGGTGCAGCCCTTTGCTGGCTGTGCCGGGCTGTGGAGACCGTCTCTCCTTGCAGACCCCAGGAAGTGCAAGCTGTAGTCACAGGGCTGGGAGGCAGACACTAGTTACAAGTTCTGTCTTACTAACTGGAAATGCTTTGGCCATCCTAATTGCATGTCTTGATCAGTGCATGTGAACGTAAGATCCTGCATGCCAGACCCCACTCGGCGTCTTTGGAGCTCATTGTTTAATCTGAGGGTGACTTAAAAACTCCTGGGAAACCTGGGGAGGAATGTCAGAATATATTTATCGTAAATTGCATTAATCACAAATCTCTTCCAATACCTCTTTTTTTTTTTTTTTTGGTTGATATATTTCTCAGAATTGGAATATCAAAAGTCAGGTGATTTCATTAGGTCTGTTTATGCTGAGAGGTATTAACAAGCAAGAGGAAAGAGCAACGTGGATAAATTGCTCTAAATAAATTAGGATAAAATAAACATCTTGATTGTCATAGCAATGTTGCTTTGGGGAGTTGTCTGAAAATTAGTTGTTAGCATCCCTTTTTTTTTTCCTGTAAATATTATTTTGTCAAAAAAACCTTTGTACATGTTTGTCAATTCTCAGGTGGGGTGGAACTTAGTGTAGAGATTCTTATTTTCTGAAATGTTTCAGGTTTTATTTCAATACTGTCATCTCAATATTTACTTTCTCTTATGTGAATTTTTACAAGATGTAGAATGAAAAAGCAAAGGTAAAAATTAGAACCAAACTTCTGACCATGTCAGCTTCATTACTTTGGTCTCTTTTATTTACTTTTATTTTGCATTTTTTCCTACTTTTATTATATATAGGAAATAAGTTATTCTTAAGATAGCTGAGCACCAACTAATAGAGCTAACTCTGGAAAAAATTCCCTTACGTTCCTAGAATTGGATCTGTGGCTTAGAAGAGGGGCCAGAGACTTTTTGGTGCTTGCAGACCAGGCAGCAGAATGGGCAGGAGCTGATTATCCAAAGCAGAACGTTTTCCTTCCAACTTTGTTTTCTGTTGTATGTGAAAACTAACCAATAAAATTCTCCACAAAAAATAAAGAAAAAAAAATCTAATATTAGGAAAGAAAGAAAGTGTATAAATTGTTTGGGGAAATGTGAATATGTAATGTGCCTTATAGCTCTGCGAGAACTAAAAAGAGTTTTCTTGAAACATTTTGGGGATTAACTGAACTACTTTGCCCAAGGCATCATTTAAGTTACTTTCTTATTTAACACAATTTGTATTATTGTTGGCATAAGAAATCCCACACTGCAACTATTTCTAGTGTAATACCACTGAAGTCCGTGAGCTTACACCAGGGATAAATTTGCTTTCTTCCTTTTTTTTTATCCCCTCACTTTATTTGTTTGCCTTGGAAACCAGAATTACCCACAATTAGTTATCTATCGTTTCTAGAAATCTGGCAGCACTTTGAGAGTGCATTAGAAGCCGATCACGCGACTTCCTGCGCGTGTTTATACCTGTCAACCCAAAGCAGCCCAACAGCCCTCGCTGATTCGGTTGATGCTTCCAGATAAAATGAGCTGCCCTGTAAACCGGCTGAGTTGAAGCTAAGTAGTAGTATGTGCATATTAATATCGAATTTCTCCACTTGATCTCATGCAGTGGAACTACCATTAACTCAGGTCTCGGGTTGCTTCTGGTAAAGAGAGACTTTGCACCCCGTGTTGGGCTGCAGCATGGAAGGCTTGTGGCTTTTGGAAGCTGAGGCGTTTGCTCTATGTTGTGTCAATTTCTGTCTTTCTGCCCAAAACCAGGCTGTGTTTTTTTTTTTTTTTAACAAAAGAAAAAGAAAGGCTATTGGTCTCCAAGTCTACCTATGATGAGCCATGCTCAGAATTGCTAAGATGTCTTTACACCCATCTGTCACCAGGTCTAAAGATATTTTAAGATATCTTAATCTACTAGAAGAAAGGGACCCTATAGTATCAGACCAGTGTTCTCTATAGCATTGATGATTTTCAAATTATAGCTGATAAAAATATAGATGTAAATTATATTAAAATACATACATTTATGTTCTTATTTCTAATAACAAATTCTCACGTTTTGATGTCTTCTGGCCAGCAGTGCTTAAACTGAATCTGCAGAGAGTTAGGACTCTTCACAACAGTCCTGACCCAAAATCAAATTTCAGTCTTACAGCAGTAAAAATTCATGTAACCTCACCGAGGCCAAGGGTTTTGGGCCTCTGGGTTTATACCCTTCAGTGTAACAAGTGTGTGTGTGTGTGTGTGTGTATATATATATACATATATAAAATTCCAATTAGGATATTGTTTTATTATTTTCTCTCTGAAAACATGATGGAAATGTTTTTCTCATTTGCAATAAAAAAATCATTCTACTGTTTGCATATCTTCAGTAAAGAGTGCATTAGATTTTGAACAGAAATATGTTTTTTCAATGAAAACTGAACTTCAGATTTTTTTAAGAATTCCACTTTTTTTTTTTTTTTATTAGAAAAAGTGTTCTGATGGAAATTTTCTGACCTGCTCTAAACCTGACTCATATTTCAACCAAATAAGACACTGCTCAGCAGATGTTCAGGAAGGAGCAAGCCAGTAAGAAACCTAAATGACACATGCATTCCCATGTGGTCACACTTGAGGTTCCTGGCGCTATAAACAGGAAGGATGGGACAGTCGCTGAGGTAATATGTGAGCCATGAGAGTAATCAATTTTTTTGTTAATGTGGATTTATTTTTATTCAGCCACCCACCTAGGTTTTTTGTTGTTGTTAAAGGAGGAAGAAAAAAAATCTTCAAATTCATTTTGGACCAAACACAACACTATTATTTTTGACCCTGAAGGAAGCCTCTCTGTGTGTCCCTTACAAGAGCTGTTGTGAAGTCTAGCTCCTGTTTAAATGGAAAATGAACATTTTAAATTCTGGGAAATCTTAAACTTACAAAGACTGCAATGTGGCTCAAACTATTTATGAAGTTTGAGTTGAATGTTGGATATGTTCTGAAGGTGGGGGAGGAGGGTCTGAAACCGCTTCTCAGCAAATGAGCTGTCTGTGTGAGAAAAATCCTAATCTCAGGAAGACTTGGAAATCCCTCTTGGGAGAAGGCTCCTTCTGAGACCTGAGCAAGTCACTTAAGTAAGATCGTCACAGGTATCCGGCTCACAGAAAAGCTCTTCTTGCAGCACTCAGCCTGTCAATGTATTAATTCTGCAATTATATCGTTGGATAAATATGTTAAAGACTAGATGGATTACTGCATATTCCTAAATCTAAAGAGCAAGGCCCTAATCGAGTATAGTGCCGTCTTCACTGGAACCAGTAAATGCGAAACACAATTTTATTTCCATGCTGAAAAATGCCACTCTTTCTTTGCCAAAAGCATAGAATTTCCACGGGAATACTGAAATTTCTTCTTTTGCTGCACCAGGACTAGTTTGCCTGTTACTGTTCATAAGCAAGAACCAGAGACACCAGCCAGGCATCACTTCACTCTCCTCTGCTCTATCCCTCGGCTTTGTGCCAGGTGGAGACAGGAGCTTCGAGGGTGTTTCCTGGGGCAGGAGCGCGAGGGGCCGCACTGTGCTCGGGCGCCGTGGCCTGGCTTGCTCTCGCGGCGTGGGCTTTCCGTGAACGAAAGCCAGTTCAAAGAAGGGAGGAGGAGGCGGCGAGGTGGTAGCTGCTGTAGGAGCTACTGCATAGCAGCTGGGTGCAGCTGCTTTTTCTCACCTCCAAAGTGAATCAAACTATGTTTTAGATCTAACCGATTTCCCCGATGCCTGGTTTTCTTCTCTCGCACTGCTGTTATTCCAGCCTTGCTCTTACCTGGTCGTTCCCACCTCTCCCTTTCATCCCTTCAGCTTCTCCTCTTGGCCTTCCCTTAGAAATATGCACTGCTCGCCCGGCGGAGCAGCTCGCGTGCGCCCTGCGCGTGTGCTCGCGTACGCACCCGCTGCCGCCGGCGTGCTCGGCGCACTCTGCGCTCGGTGCGCGCCGCCTGCCTCTATCTCCATCTGCCTCCCGCGCACACGCTGCCTCGCTCAGCTCTGCCCGAGCAACATCTGCTTATCGGGAGCTCTGATGCTGTGGTTAGTGAGTAAGTGCTCGTGTTTCCTTGCATTTCTGTCTGTCAAAGATATTTGAGCTAAAAAAAGAAAAAGAAATAATAATCTGTTGAGCTCTCATCTCTTTTTTTTTTCTCTCTCTCCTGAATGTCTAGCCCCAACTGGTGCAGGCAAACCTATAACTAGTGCTAAAAATACGCCGTCCCCACATTCTGGCTGAGCTCTAACTAAAATATAGATAAACCTGTGCTTTGGGGACTGCCCCATTTTTCTCGATCCTGCCTAATCGTGGCTTTGGCTTGTTCGGCTCACTAGGTATTGCTGGCTGTGTGGAAGGCCCTCGGAAAGGCACATGCATCACGCAGGGGTATTGCGGTGGCAGTGCTGCGGCCCAGCGAGGGCAGCCCCCGCACCCAGTCCCCTGTCACTCCAGTGCTGCACGTAAACACATTAGCTGCTCCTTCCAGGCAGAGCTCGACGCTTACAAATCCAGACTGCTTTTGCTAGCATAATCACGCTTTTTATTTATTTATTGGTGCCATGTATTGCTCTGTCACTATTTCTGCGTTTTGCAGTGCTGTTCTATGCCCTGGCACCCACTTAAAGAAACGAGCAGATCATTATTTGCTTCTGATTAGTACACTGCGTTTGAGTGGCATGCTGGAGGCAAAAATTTAAAATGCATCAAAATGCAAATATGCCCCCACTGACCTCTGAAAAACTGTGCTACATTACAGAGTGCTTTCAAAGAAGGCTAGCAAAGAGAAGGCAGGAGATTACAAGTTTGCAGAGGCTTCTGGTTTTAAAAAGGAATTAATAGAGGATGGTTCCTTATAGGTTGTGCTGTGTGTTATGCAAAAAGCCCTTTCCCCTTTCAAGGGGAAGTGGAGGGGCCAGATAGCTCTGCCCACCTTAAGTATCGCTTGGCTTGCCTTGCCAGAAGAGCCACTCATGTGAATGGGGTTGCTTGTGGTGTGTTCTTCTCAATCTGCCAAGATTCAAATATGTAGGCTAATATATGGCAAAGGCCCAAAATGAGAGACACAGAAATTATTCATGATCCCTTCTTTCAGACTGAAAGCCTTCCTCTATACCCTCTTTTTAATGACTCTGCATTTCAGAGGTAAATAATTTTCACCAGGAAAAGACAGACGAATTTGCTTGGAGAGTATGAGGCTGGGATTAAAACAAGTGGCATCCCTTTAGCAATGTATACCTGAGAAATGCATTGCGGAACAAGAGGTAATGTTACATGAGTTATTTGAGCTAATACAGACACCAGTACACTCTTCAACCACAGAAGATTGCAGTGAGTCGTTGGGTTATTTTAGTACCAAAAAAAAAAAAAAAAAAAAAAAAAAAGGAAGCTTCTGCCCTGGTCTTATCCTTATTCTCCAAAATCCTTTCCTGCAGATATTTGTGTGCCTGCAGCCATGACTTTCTCTAATCCTCTGATACAGATCTAAAAAGGAGGATGTCCTCAAAACAAGTCTAAATGCTTTAAAATCTTTCACTCTAGCCAAGCAACTGTTGTGTGAACGTGTTAATATTAGTTCAGCGTTCAAATCGGCACTGCTCCTTTAATGAGGGAAGTCATTAGGGCAGCCTTTGATTAGTCACCTCGCTGCCTTGCGCCTTGCTGTTGTTCAGTGTCTCTTGCTGTAATGAACACCACGCAGAGCATCGCTGCCGCTTCTTCACCAGGCAGACGGGTATCTCGTGTGGTAAACACAACAAATCAGCAAAAGGAAAGCGAGCACCAGTCAGGAAAAGACGGTGAGGCCATAGCTAGCATTCAGCAATCAAGCAGCAGGAGGGGAAGCCTGTGACATCCCTCCTTCCCCGTGCCACCATGGTTGTTGTGGCGTTGCTCAGCGAGTGTTGCTGGCTCTGGCTATTGCTTCATTGCACTTGGTCATAAAGAAAGCTATCTAATGCTAATGACCACGGTGCCCACCCTAATCATGCATTTGAAATATTAATAAAAATAATTTATGTCATGTGACTGCTTTTTAACTAGCTGCTTTCAGGACTTTAGATCAGGATTATAAAAGATGTGCATTTATAAATTATTAGCCTTGAGCACATAAGCACTGTATACTATGGGGAGCACTTTTCTAGCACTTTAAATTAATTTATTGTTATTCATTCCAGCTGTCTGTGATGTAAACCTTTGGCTATAAATTTGTACCATCATCCAACACACCATTAAACTAAAGTGGTGCCCGTGCTGGAGCATATAATAAAACATATGAATAAGATTTCTGTGGGGACACTTTTTTTCAACTCTCTTCTCAGTTAATGACACAAGAAAAGTGAGATAACATAGTCACCCTGTAACTATGTGTTCATTAGAATATGTCTGGTGGGGAAGAGTTTTAAATTTGCACTTCTATTGAATTCTGACTCAATGTTTTTCTTTACCAGATTGTTTCAATTCATATCCTATCTTAAGCAAAAGGCTTTGTCTGAATCCGTCATGAAGTCACCAGCTAAGGCTGCCAGAGGATTTTGCTGGACCTGAACTTTTCAGTGGTGGAAATAGCTCCTAAGCACTGAATTGCAGACCAACAAGAGCAAAGCACTTTGACCATCTTATCTTCTCAGCCGACAAGCATTCCTTTTGCTACACATCACCATTAGGGGAGCAAAACTTTTATCTGCACAACAAACACAATAATGTCTTAATCTATTTAACTGTATGGATATGTTGCATGCCAGCTCCTTGGGATACAGTTTCCCTATATTTTAAAGCAAGTTGTGGTCAAGCAGTACTCTACGAAGCAGAGTTACAACCACCCATTGCTGCTCTTCTCCTCCCAGGTAGGTCTCCTCTTTCCCCTGTACCCCATGTTAGATGTTGGTTATACTGTGGTTCCAGCATCGTGTAATGCTTGTTAATGCTTCTTGTCATTTCTGTGGTAGATGGCAGAGCAAACCTGTTTGAAGGAAGTCCTGACTCATCTTCCACGGATTTTTGGTAAGAATTTGGCTTCTCAGAATTTCTCAGATTTAGGTTCTGCTCCTGATATAAAATATAGCTATATGAGAACAGAGATCTAAACTTGAATGTCAGATTCTCAGCTGAGATAATGTAGCCCAGCTCCTTTAATTTGTACCAGCTGTTCATATACCACAGGTTTTCAGATCTAGAGCTTGCTAAGTTATTTATCTAATAGCAAGGGCCTTTCAAATTCAACTGAGAACAGAAAAGTGGTACCCATGAAGAATGTATTTTTGATTGTAACTAATTAATCTAAAGACTATTTTGAGAAACTCCAATTCTCTTTTCTGTGTATTTCCAAATCTATCCTAAATTTCTCAGTCTTTGATTTGGGATTTTCTCTAAATAATCTGCAGATAAAATATCTGAATCACTTAGGAATATGTGTAAATGAGTAACTGTTCTTTACATACAAAAATTAACATTGGACTGTAGGACTGATAAAAGATACTGTCCACCTGGAGAATTTTATTTTCATCCAAATATCTGCAATTTAGGATTCCTATCTCAACTGTCTAAAGTTCTTGAAATATATTCAATAAAAAATTCAAAAAGAAGTCTTTGGCTTTCACTAGAACTGAATTCTACTCTCTGAACCTAAGCTCTGGATGCTTAAATCATGATGATGCACTTGGATGAAGACTGGGACTTGAATGAAGTGTACCATGCCATAGACAATATATGAATGATATTTTTCAGTCTTATTTGCATCCACAGCAAGACTTTCACGTGGATATCTGCATGACAACGGAAAAATAATAGCGAGTGGAAGAAAAGACGGCAACAACCTGAACGGTATTTACATTCTTGGGGAAAAAAGGGGTGAGAGATCAGATTTATCTACTCAAATTATCCTTGGCTCTGAAAAGAACATAAATCGATACCAGCTTGCACTTTTATATCCCTTACAATTAAAGGAAAACACAATTAAATGCTGATCTTCTGTCTGATTTCAAAAGGTAGTCTGGGTTGTGGCTGGATTATAGGAGCTAGCTAGCAAACAAGGAGTTAATCACAGTTGAGGGAGTTAGAGGTGATTAGGACAAGAGCTATAAATCAGCTGTCTGAGATGCAAAGACATGTTGATTACTTGGCTAGAGGGTCAGCTTCAGTTGTTGTCTTAGGTGCAAGTGTAAAGACCTGGATAGTTGCAGCAATTGCTCAGTTTGAACTCTTCCTTCCTGGGAAGATTCTCCACTCGTGTAGTTTGTTTGAGTGGAGACCTAATCCACTGTGTCCATCTGTGGCGTTAGTCTTTACCAGTTATATTTACGTTCTATCCCCAGATACACGCAAGGAAGTTCCTGTTTTTATTGGTACGCTAAGATTTTTAATTTTCTTCTAATTTGTTTACTGCAGAAGACAATGACTTGGTCATGGGAGAAAAAAACACTATCTGGAACTTTCCTTTTTATTAAATGGCTTATCAACGGCTGCTAGACTTATTTCAATAATTGGAGGAGAACTAATGATATATTATCTATGGAACTTATATGATCTCAAAAGAAGGGAGGCTGTTGTGTTTCAATTGCAGCATCCAGTTCAGTTCTCAGCTGTTCATGAATCTTTTCAGCTTTTCATGCCTCAGTTTCCTACCACCTGAATAGAAAGAAGGTGTCTTTTTTCCACTCTTACTTCAACTGTAATCTACTGGAAGTCATAGTGCTAACACTACATACTCCCTAAGTTGCTCAAGTCTTTAGAAATGTTTGAGTAAGAAGTGGTGCTTCTCTTCAGTCTCCACGCAGGGGTGTCTGCTGATGTCACTGGAGATAGCTGCCCTATTTTGTCTCCACTGTTTGGCAGGATGAAGCTTTTTATTCCAGTGACTTGACAAGCAGTGAAGAAGGACCCTGGCCCCAAGAACAGAAACTCAACTAAGAGACCGGAGGGGACAGGTGGGCTCCGGCAGCAGAGGACAGCAGCAGGAAGCCGCGGCTGTGCTGCCGCAGTCTGGCACAGGCAGCCTCCAAAGCAGCTGTGCGAAAGGCACCCTCCTCTCCTCTTCTCTCGCACACGGAGGGGACCGTGGTGGTCGCTAGCCGAGCTCATGGGCATCGGGTTAGTGCGCCCCGGAGATGCCTGCTTGCAGCCGAGACTCTGCACTGCAAGCGGTCGCCGTGCACGTCAGCACCGTGCAGACATATGCTAGCTTTTGTGGCACTGTCAAAATACGCTTTCGAGCCCATTTCAGCAGCAAGCCTGGTTAGACTGCATGCCAGGAAATGTTAATTACTGCGGTGCAATCTTCTGTTTGCTGTGGTGCAATAACAATTAATTTATACCATTTGAAAAACACTTGCACATTTTTATTAAAAATCAATAAAAGCAAGTCAATACAATGTAAAGCATACAATATCAAAATGAAAAGCTCTTGTTTTTATACTTGGGCGTCACTAATAAAATTTCACTGTTGATTCAGACAGCTTGTCTGCTGTAATCTAATGAGAAGCCATCATGTTTCTTTTCAGCATTTGGAAACAAATACAAATGGCTGCCCAATACATGGTAGAAGAATGCAATAAGTAACCCTCAAGTGGCAAGTCAATGTGATGATGCAAATGCTGCTGTATTCACTTCTCTGCATCTTGGCACCTGACAACTCAGGGGATCCATTTTGAATTAGAATGGAGGTTAACTTTTATTTATCATTATAATTAAGAAAAAGAAATAGTTCCAAAAGACCGATACATTGTTTCATAATCTAATGCAGTAATTGAACAAGAATTTACAAGACTATTCCTTTTTCTGTCATTGCTCCAAGTTTCAGAATGTATCGACTTACAGTTTTGGCTTGATCTTTTAACAGTAGTAAACCAAAATGGAAAGGAATGGGGTAACTTTAATGTTGCAAACGCACTGATGTCATGCAGACAGCTGGTGACATAACACTGGTGGTGAGTACATCACCAATTCCTTGCAAGTACTGTTTGAAGTATTTTATTATTCTTTTAATACTGAATTAATGGATGATCCTTTCAAATGTGTGAAATGATCTAGACGTGATAGTAGTTTTGCAAAGCTTTTAGGCAACTCTGATAGCTCATGACAGTGGGCTGGGAGGACAAGTGTCATGGTTATAAAAATATATTGACTAATTTAAAGGGATAGAGAATTCATACAAAATAGCCAGAAGCTCTTTTTCCTTTGTTACAGGGATGTTAACAATAAGGAAATAAAAAACTCTGAAATTAATTCACATTTTTTTCAAATGTGGGTACGAGATTTGAATTGTCTCTGGAACATTGTCTCTACCGTGACAGTTTGTCACTAAGATATTGCAAAAAGGAGGGACATGTGGACAGAGAGATCTGGACAGGCTGGATTGATGGGATGAGGCCAACCACATGAGCTTGAACAAGGCTGTAGTTTGGTCACAACAACTCCATGCATCGCTACAGCCTTGGGGCAGGGTGGCTGGAGAGCTGTGTAGCAGAAAAGGATCTCGGGGTGCTAGTTGACAGTTGGTTGAACGTGAGCCAGCACTGTGTCCAGGTGGCCATAAAGGCCAGTGGCCTCCTGGCTCCTATCAGGAACAGTGTGGCCAGCAGGACACCTGCTGTCCCCCTGTACTCAGCACTGGTAGGCTGTACCTCAAATACTGTGTTCAGGTTTGGGTCCCTCAATACAAAAAGGACACTGAGGCTCTAGAGTGTGTCCAAAGAGCAACGAGGCTGGTGAAGGAGCTGGAGCACAGACCTTCAGAGGAGCAGCTGAGGGAGCTGAGGTGGTTTAGTCTGGAGAAGAGGAACCTCAGGGCAGCCCTTATCGCTCTCTACAACTACCCAAAAGGAGGTTGTAGTGAGGTGAGGGCTGGTCTCTTCTCCAGAGTAACTACCAATAGGACAAGAGGAAATGGCCTCAAGTTGTGCCAGAGGAGGTTCAGGTTAAACACTTGGAAGAATTTCTACATAGAAAGAGTGGTGAAGCCTTGGAACAGGCTGCCCAGGGAAGTGGTGGAGTCACCGTCCCTGGCAGGGTTCCAGAAATGTGTAGATGAGACAGTTAGGGACATGGTTTACCAGGCAGGGTGATGTGGTTGGACTTGATAATCTTAAAGGTCCTTTCCAACCACAATGATTCTATGAAGAAGTTGTAAAACTGTTTTCTGTATATGGCATGCTCATATGTGACAGCTTCCACGTTCTGCACAGGGAGTAGTGATGTGGCCACCATTTGGTTGTTGTGATGGATGAGATGGAGGATGGACATAAAAATGTATGTCCATCATTCTCTCTGTGTGTGGCGTTATTTTTTTCTCAGGTATATCCTATCTGGATGACCTTTACTTCATACATACTTCCTGATGCCTGAAGCTAGGACAAGCACTATGAAGGTAGGATACTTATTAACCTAATATAATTCTTTTAAAAAGGTATGTCCTGAAATGTGGGTCTTGAAATGTTATTAACTTCAGGTGTATTAGTGTGAGTCTCACTGAGGTAAAAAGGGTGTGCTGTAGGGCACAGATAACTATCACCTAGGAAAGAAACTGAGAAACTGGAAGAGTAATTGATTACTCGTGGAATAACTTCTTTCAGAAACTACCACTTGATCCGTATCTGAAGTGTACAGGAGTGAGCTGTATGTTAGCAATCTCCTCCCACTGCAGAATTGATGAGTTTCAATAGCACTGTAGCATTTTCAAATAGAAACAGATGTCCTCTTGGACGGCCTACAGCAGAAAATCAATAGTAGGTGAACCATAAGTAGTCCCTTACCTTCCAAGAGGGCTCTGCCGTGAGACCTGTGCACGAATGAGCTCGGCGTTAGGCTGAGCTCAGCTGAAGTAACATTACGACCATAATGTTTTTGTGACAGGCTTATCAAATTCGCACCATCTGGCTTACCTCAGGTAGACTGCACACTTCGCATGATGCTCTTTACTTACCTGCCAAAGGTACTGTGTGCTGTTTCCCATCTGGAGCTGAAGTAGGCTGCATTTCAGTTGTTAGCACATATTTGTATTACATATTTTACCTGAAAAAAAGTAAGGGTAGAAATGGGGGGGTTAGAAGCTATTCAAACACATGACCTACTCTAAAGAGTTTACTCTGTGCCCCTACGTGGAAAAGATTGGATAGGATAAGAGATGGGAGTGAAGCAGTGTTTCTACTTTTGTTCAGAAGTGTATGTAGAATCAGACATAGAGCTGAGGTTTGCCAAATGTCATAATCACATAAACACCAAGGATGCTTTGGCATGGAAGATGTTCTACAGATTTTAATTATTTCCTGGATGCTGCAGCACCATGCATGTGTGCAAGGGAGCTCTTCCAGATGATACCCTTTACATTCTTTTAATGCATGTCAAATAATACATACAAAAATATTAGGAACAAGCCACCCCTATGGTTTTGATTGTGGTTAGCCTGACGGTTCTGGTTTGCTTTAAGTGGAAGCTGATGAACAATGGTTTGAAAGGAGAAAAGGAAAACGGCCCCAGCGCTGAGGTCAGTCAGCCACTTCCTATATCCAGCTGTTTCAGTTTATTTTTTTAATTAAGTTTGGCTTAAATTAATGATGACAGTTTAAGGAGAACTCTTTCACCTATTTAGCTTACTTTATATCTGAAGCCAAGTCCCTTCTGTCCAATTGCATTTTGTTACAAGATTTGCAGTTGGGTTCCTCAAAGTCCCTGGTTTCTTCCCCACCTTATTTTTTCATTTTTTCTGCTTTGTCGTTGCCCTCTGCCCTTCTGTGCCCTTTCAAGGGAGGGCTAAAGCCATTGCTGCTGCGGTATGGAAACAAAGTGCCTCCTAATTGGTCATTAATACTGCTGGAGTGTGAGGATTGTTGGGAATTGCTAAATCAAGCCCAGTTACTCCACCTTCAGGGTCAGCTCCTCAGATGGTATAAATCAGCTTTGCTTCCTGCTTCTCTAACAACTTGGTGCAGGCTTGAAGTGTAGAGAAGCGGGTTTGGAGTCTGCAGCCTGCTGATACAAGGAGCAGATCTCACATAGAGCAGAAGTATGCTTTCTGCCTCCATGCTGTGGTAATTTACATCGAGAAACCTGAGAATGAGTAGCTCTAGAAGTAACTGCTGTCATTGTCTGTGGTTTGGGTGGTGAGGGAAAGAAGCAGAAGTCCTGTCAGAAAGAATGTAGCTAAAAGGAGACCTCCCCTGCTGCCTGCGATGCTATGTGCAGAGCCGCAGTAACCTGCATGGGCTGAGTGGCCTTTCTGAGCTGGCAGGGTATCCTGCCCTTCCCCATACAGCAGGAAAATGCCATCTGCTGAAGGGGTTTGGGCTCTGTTAATGTGGAGGTTGTTTGAATCCCTCATAACCATTAATTTTAAGCCTCTCCAGGCTTAGTTGCTTCTCCTAGATGAGGAGACCTTGCCTTGCTATTTAAGTTAAGAGCTGATGACTTATAACTAAAATAAGAAATGAGATGCCACTCCTTGTACCTCTTCAGTTTTTTGCTAGGAAAACAGTAAGAATTGCATCATCATTCATTACTAATGATACTAATGTGACTGTAGTGACTGAGGTCTCCTGTAAATAGTAAAAGCTTAAGCATTCCTTAAACTAAGATGAACCTCATGGACTGAGTGATACCAAGTTTGTTGATGTCTTTGACGATAATTTTGAGAAGGCTGTCAGAAACTAGCAAACTTGTGAGGTTATGATTGCTAATGAGTTAAGAAGGGCTGTGTCTCATCCTCTTCATTCTTTCCAGTAAAAGTGAGCCACTTATCCTGTTTAGGAACAGGATAATTAAAACAAACAACCAAAAAAAAAAAAAAAAAAACAAAACACCCACAGTCCTCTCCCTCGTCAGAGTCCCTGGAAGAAACCATCATGAACTAGGAAGATCATCAGAGGATGCTCCACTGGGTGAGTCGCTCATGTCTTTGGGCTATGGCTCAGAAGTTACAACAATAAGAAATGTTTTATGACTATTTATAAGAACTTCTTATATTTTTACCATCGTGTAGTCTTACTGAAATGAGTATATGGTAGGTGCTAGCACAGAGATGCACTCTGCAACTGTCAGGTAAAATCTCCTTTTAGCGATTTCTGGGTCGAAGTCAGCAAAGATAATAAATAGCTGTGAAGGTATCATTGTACAGAACAATTGCAATAAACGGTGAAGTGGCACAACCTGCAGCAATTTGATACTTTATATGTGTACAAGTTGTGGTCTAAAAACAAAAGCAATTGAAAACAGTTCCCCTTTCCTGTCTGTTCTTCTTCAAAAGTACCTAAACAATCTAGTTTATTTTGGATGTGCCTTTTTTTTTTCTGCTTCATTGTCAAAATATTTAACTTGGGTTTTAAACAAAACCAGAAATATTTAAGGAATGTAATCATATGTTGTTTTCTTTCAAGCAAATCTGTGGAACCTTTTTCACTGAGCTTTAGACAAATTCACAGTTAATTCTAATTGACATAAAACTGCACTTTTTAGTGCTCTTCTGTGATCAAAGTTCTTTCTTCACTTGGGAAAAAAAATTCTCCAGGTGTACTCCTGGTCCTTGTCTAGGTGTTGGTCGACAGATATTAACACTTTGTTTTAATTTTGCCTCATTTGAGACAAAACTTGAGTTCAGATTCTTCTTTTATTGGTAGTGGCTATGGTGACTGTAGGCTTTGGTGTCCAGTTTACTTGTAGAAGTGAAAACAGGATTGCAAGAGCTGTGTCCCTTTAGATATCAGTGGAATTTACATTTGCACACGTACTCTTTCTCCTAGCGTTAGGTTCCAATCTAGTAAGATTTTATATACCTTCAGAACTCATGTTCTTGGCTGCATTTCCATCTCATGCTTAAAATACTGAAGAGGGCATGGAAATGTGAGGTGTGAAACTCTCTGCCTGGCCTATTTCAAGGTAAAGTTTTACAGAACTGACCCTGTCATTTTGCAGAACTATAAACCTGCACAAAGCTCCTCCTCAAGTCAACTAGACCTTATCCAAGCCTAATAGGTACAGAAATGCAACACCAATGAATACTCTTGTCTGATATTTAAAATCTAACTTTTCCTACTCTTGTTTTCTTGGTAATATGACAAAAATCACCAGGCTCTGGAGGCTACAGGCTGGCCTTGACTTCTCTGAAAATGCCCTTCTCTGTTGCCCTTCCCATTCCTCCAGGAGAAGTTACTAACCATGTAGCAGGGTTGGCAGAACAGGTAGGTTATCTGCTCTTGGGCCATCACAGTTCAGAGCACGGTCCAGCACTCATTGATTTCAGTTTATGTTAAGGTGTTGGGCTGTGAGCTGCAGCGGGTGGATCTCTGGCTCGTGACTGCTGTCAGAGTTAGAAAAGCTGCAGTTACCACCTCAGCAGTAACCTCTTTAGCCACCAAAGCTGAATCCAATTCAATCATGAATCAGTGCCCTTAATTAACTCCCCTCGGTAAAGGCCCAATGCAATCATACTGATGTTGAATGATAAAAGTCCCAGATGAGAGTTTGATTGTGCTCTCAATATAAATAAAAAAGTAGTTAAAAAGCTAAAAACCAAATGGCTCTGTGAGGGGATGGAATGGGTCATTAATATATCACACTCCTATCAGAACACTTGCATGTGAACAACCTCACCCTTAGAGCTTGTTAGGAGAAATGAGCTTACTAATGTGAGAGAATGGCTTCCCCCCACATTTATGGAAAAGACTGTACAGAAGTTTAGGTTCCAAGCGCCCGCAGGAACAAGCAGCTGTGCAGAAGGCCACTGGCATAGCACTAGTGCGGTGCCTGCAGGAGCTGTGCTGGCTGCACGAGAGGCTGGCGCATCCAAGGGCACGTAGTCAGATACAGCCCTTGTCCTCTCTGCCTGGAGTAGCACTTCTGCACGAGGTTCCTCTCCAAAGGGAGCCCCTTGCAAACAGCGCGCACGGCCGCAGCGACAAGCGGAGGAACAGGGCCCAGCGCGGAAACAGGTTTACAGCCCAGAGACGTGTTGGAGCAACCCCAGTGCTGTTGATTGCCCCTCGGAAAGAACAACGTTTGTCTCATACCCAGAAAACGCTGGAGTGTGTTAGCTTCTTTTTAGGCAAGTTAACAGCAATATTTGGGATCATTTGTGGCTCTTCCTTTTTTTTTTTTTTTTTTTTTTTTTTTTTTTTTTTTTTAATTTCTTTTTTACAACAGCTTTGCCACAGCACTTTGGAATATTTGTCATGCCTGGGGGTTTCTGTGGGGAAGAGCCCAGGAGGGAGCTGGGGGTGGCCCAGGCCTCGCTGAACAGCTCCCCAGTCCTGGGTTTCGCACAGTGTAGTGGGATGCGTTTCAGTGAAAGCAAAGTAATCCTTCAAGTTCAAATTAGGCCATATTTAATCTTCTTTGGAAGTAGCAATGCAAAAAAAAAAAAAAAAAAAAAAAAAAAAAAAAAAAAGGTGCAGTTTTAAAGGGAATGCAGCAGAAGCGGAGCCGACATGCAGCAGGCACCCGTCCCCTCAGTGCAGGCCAGGCAGAGAGCTACAGCACCCATAAAACGGGAAGGTGTGGGCAGTATAAAGTCTGGATGAAATGTTCCCTTAGGCAAATCCCTCCCTTCCCATGGGGAGGTGGAGGGAAACATGCTTGCAGGTGGCAATACCCTAGCCTCCTACTCAGGGAAGAACCAGAAAACGAGCAGTCAGACCCAGGGAGGATGCTGACTTTTCTAAAAAAACAGGTTTAAGCAGAGCCAGTTGCAGCAAACCCTGTTGTAGATTTATTCAGCTGCAGAGGAGCTGGCACGAAGCAGGTGCCTTGGAGGGACAGAGCAGAGAAGCGGAGGAAAAACGAGGGAGGCTGCTGAAAGCAAGCGGGCAGGGAGAAACCTCTGGAAGCTTCCAGCATGCAGCCTGCTGCATTAATGCTTTATGTCACTGCAGAACATTAAATGAGCACTTAAAAAGGTAATTAGCACCTTTTCATTGGACCAGAAATCAAAGGTGTAATTTACCAGAAGTCAGTGAACAATGTAAGGGATCTAATTTAATCACATTGCATAGCTTATTCAGGGTGAAAAACCAGAAGCCTATCTTTGTTGAATAGTTACACCTACAGCAAAGTCATTTTTGTTCCCCCTACAGGACAGTGCCACTGTAACCACAGCTGTAATTGGTGCAGACAGCGAAGTAGCATGGGGTTTTCTATGTAAAGCAATAGCAGATATTCTTACTATTTTAATTTTACTGCATCATTATTACTGTTTCACAATAAAAGCAGAGGGTCTGCATCGTGCAGAGGGAAATGCTCCTCCTCTCTAGAGAAGGTAATATTTTATAGCCAAAAGCCTGCATCGCAGTATATGTTTTTTGCTCCAAAGCCTCTGCATGGGATGCTAGGATTGGAATTTTCCAAAACTCAGATAAATGGGGAGGAAAATGAAGTTTTGTTTTAGCCTGTTGTGAAAGAAAGGAGTTCTTTCAATATTCAGATTTTGTTTTAGATTTCAAAATGTCCAATCCTGCCCTACGGTTTCAGAATGTGCGATTCAGCTTATTTCTATTCTTGGTATCAAATGGAGTGTTCAAAAGATCAATAAAAGGAAAAAAACACTATTAAAATTTAAGTACCGTATAAAGAAACTAGGCTTTAGCTCAGTTATTTTTCAAGCTATAGCTACAGCACAAGGCATGTTACCTTTATTGGAATTTCTTAACTAAAAATGTGAACTATATTTGAAAACCATTGTAAAATCAAGTTAGTGGCTGAGTAACAAAGCCACAGCACAACAAATCGTGTTCAACATTACACCACCTAATGAGGGTTAAGCTTTATCCTTTGAGCATGGCCATGCTTCCAAGATTTCTCTTTTTCTGCTAAATCTTCATGCATGTTTCAGTGACGGCTTGGAGACCCCAGAGCACCTCAGTGAAATAGCTGGAATTCGACATTAAAGCTACTAATTGCCCTGGCCCTTCGCAGCCACCTTGTGTAAACTTGTCCAGTTGCCCATCCCCTTGGCTTTGAAGGGCTGCCTTTGAGAGAGGCAGCTGGACCTTGGTGGTGCTGTGGACACCAGCAGACAGCAAACGTGGAGGTGATGTGGCCTGGGGTAAACACGTCAGGGAACAATTTATCCTGGCTCCTATGTCACAGATCTGGCACAAAGACATGACCTCACTTTTTACAGCCCTAGCCTCAGAATACACATGTGCAATATCCATAGGGTAAGGCGATTGCCTGCACTGAAGTTTCAAACTTGCAACTTCAACAATATGTCTAATTTATCTAAGGATTAGCTCTTCAGGAAGTCTGGCCAACTGAGATTTGGACACAGGGTAGTGAATAGTACAAACAAACCGTAATCAGTCCAAAAAAAGAATATTGAAAAAGCAGTAATCAACATGGATCTGAGAAAGATCCAGTTTGCTTGAGGAAAATTCAACAGGCAAGGAGAGCATCTTTTTACTGCAAGTTATTCATTCAAGTCAAATAATATATTACTGTGCTGCTAATTATTATATCTAATTATATATAGATTGTCCTAAGCACATTGGCAAGGGAAATATGTTGTAAAATGTAGGTTGGAATATTACTGTGCTATTGTCAAGTCAGCTCCTGGGACACGATGCATTAAATGTCTGTAGCTCTAACCAATTTCAATGTTTTTATGCTGTTTAACCACACTGTTGAGCAGTGTTCTCCTTGCTTGCTTGTTAAATTTAACTTCCCAGCTCTCCAGTTGCAATCTGATACCTCCTAAAGAACCGTCTTTCCCATTCTCACAGTTTCCTTCCACCAGATGTTTATTTCCCCAATTGGCTGTACTTCTCGTATTTTTTTTCTTTTTCCTTTTTTTTTTTTTAATCTAGACTATAAGCATTGGTCATTTCAAGTTTCATTTGCCTTGTACTGTAAACCTGGTGTCACTCCCTTGCAAACCCCCCTGATCCTGTGTGTGCTGCACACCCTGTGTCAGTGGATGCCATGTATTGCCACCCAACTTCTGTTTCAGCAGTAAATAATATCCTGCAGACCATTTGATGCATTTGGACCGTGCAGATGAGTCCACGTTAAGTAAATTGGGACATTAAGCCATGAGGGAAAGAAATTTGACTGTAAAGCATGGGGGAGAGAGCCCTAGAATGAATGGAAGAAATATATTTTAGTGTGTCTACTCAGGAGTAGATGACAGGAGTCTGACACAGCCACTGTGTTTCAGCATCCATGAAAAATGTATTAATGGCCTTTTTAAAAAAAAAGCAGTGATTAACTGTTAAAATGAATTTTGCTAGATTTTTATTAATAGAATGGATAAAAAGGGTCCTAAATCATTGCATTTATTAATTTCTAACCAGTGTTTTAAGGTAATACCCTTGAAACACCTCTAAAAGGCTTCAAAAAATCTCTGAGTGAGTTTAAACCAATTTTACAACAAATGACTTAAAATAGCGATTGTATAGCACTGTTTCTTGGCCCGTCAGTTTTGCAGTGATCATGTGCAGTGCTTGATGAATGTATTAAAATGTGCAGCACGCTGTGCTATGGGACAACCTTACACCATGGATGGTGGGACAAGGGAAGGTTCGGAGACTAAAGATATGACTAGTGCAAAGGATTCTTTTGTATGAGCCTTTGTAGGCGATTAATAGGTCTATTTTTATAGACCATAGTCACAAGTGTAATGGCATATTGAAAGGTGATACAAAGCAGACAAGCAAATTGCAACACCATTGATGACCCCAGTCTTGAGACACACGCAGAACAGAGGCCTAAACTATTATTAGAGAGGTAGGAAAACACCTCTGTTGCTATTTACTCAAGCCACCTAGATCTTGCATGCCACGACTGCTGTCTCTAGTGAGGAGCAGAGTGATAAGAGAGAGAGAAAAATCTTGTTCGGCTTCAGCTTGTTTAGTCTGGCTCATGTGCCGAAGCCCCAGGGAGCGCCACCACGGCCTTGGAAGGCCTGTGCTCCCCAGGCACGCGTTCTCTCGTTCTTAAAGGACTCTGATGCTCTTTTCTCTTGTCTCTGCTTCATACTAAAGCGTCTTGAAGTTCAAGTGCTCCATGGAAAAACGCTGATTGGTTTCCAGTCACGTTCCTTAAATCAGGTTTCTGACAAATCCACTTCTTAATGGTAGGCTGTGTTTCCCATCTTTACTTGTCTGTGGTGTTTCAGTTTTGCAGCACAGGGAACTACTATGCTTGCATGCAGAAGTTACCTTAGGAAAAATAAGTAGAGGACAAAAACAGGGCACCAGAGCCAAGAGAGGATGCCTGTGCTCTGTGAAGTACTGCAGCCAAGCACAACAGCAGCTGCCTCTAAAGATAGACATGGATATTGAAATTTAAAGGTTCAATACACAGAAAACAAAGTTATGAAAATTATAAGCTTCAAACATCGCGTTTCTCTCTTTCCATTGCAAATAGTGCAACCACAGCAATCTGACTGCAGATCTGTTTGATATTTACAAAGTGCAGTTCAGTCACATAAATACAAAAAGCAAAAATCCCCCTCACCAAGGGAAAAAAAAAAAGAAGTTAAAATGATCTGCAGCCTGGTGCTTGAAGCTCACTATGAGCATTGCAGGTAGCGGTGGCCTTGGGTCCGGTCCCCTTGACCTGAGGTCAGCCATCGCCTTGTGCTCAGCACAAGTTCTTCCCTGCAGTCCCTGCTCTGTGACCTGGCCCCGTGGCTCCGAGTCCTGGCAGAGCTCTCCAAGGGAGAGGACTCCGGACAGAAGAGCATTTTGTTAAACCTCTTTGGTTCTTCATCCTTCTGAGGGGAAAAAAATCTTCCATGTGATTAAAAAAAAAAAAAATCAGTGTTTTGAGGAGGTTTACCTAAAGAATCTCTGTTACTTATAAGTTAAATATGTGTTGAAAAGTATTCTGGCAGCCTGCAGCACTTCTGTCCAAAACTTGCAGAATTCACCTGCTCAAATGCGAAGTTAGGACCTGTGCTGAGGGAGTGTAAATGCACTGGTATGTTTTCCTAGGCTGCCAACAGAAGTTTGTAAACCTGCTTTCCAGATGGCACCATGGAACATAGTGCTTTGTGTCTTGGGCAGGGAAAAAGGGAAGAAGAAAACAAAAATCTGGGGGGAATTTGGATTTTTTATTTCCTTAGAAGGGAAAGCCTTTCTAAGAGAAAACTTAAAGAGGTCATGGCTGAGCTCAGAAAATGTCCTGATGATCCTCACCAAGGCCCAGCGCAGCCCTGCCCTTGGCGGCGCTGTGCAGCTCACGGTGAACAGCGCGGGGCCGCGTTCGCGATGGGCTGACAGGAGCAGCCAGGCATTGTCGGGGATGGAGGAGGGTTGGCCTGTGCGAGCCCAGGGCTGCTCCCAGGGCTGGTCTCAGGGCCTTTCACAGGTGAAAACCCCCAGCCACGTCAGCAGCAAGCTCCCTGCGTGTGAGGCCTGTCCCTTACAGCCAAATAAAGCTTTGCACGTTAGAGAACCAGAAGTGCTCAGCATTGGCTTAATTCTAGCACCGACGTTGGAAATCTTGCATTGATTCCCATTTGATTTTGTTAATGTTTTATCAGGACATGGCCGGGACTCACCTGGCAGCTCCACGTGTTCATTGTCGCCAGTACGCAGGCAGATGGGTGCTTTCTCGAGAGCAGAACCCAAGCCTCATGGGGGTTCTCTCCTCTATGCTATTCCCAGGACACCACATTACCAACATGATGTGAAATTATCAAGATATTCTCCTTTGCTAGCATTCCTCAAAATTTCAGCTACCTACAAAAATAGTGCTTCTTACTTTTTTTCTCTAATGAAATATATTTCAGGGAAATGAGTTAAAGCCTAATAGAAATGCAATAGTAAGATGCACGGATTTGGAAATAAAGTCAGTTGTTTTAAAACTTTAGTTTCATTGAAAAATCAGTTTCAGGTATATTATTGGATCAGAATGTTCTAGTCAGCAGTTTCCAAAACCATATTTGTTTCCTACCATTCAAAGTGAGGAATCCAATGCTTTGCAAGAATGCCTTAACACTGACATGAAAGCTCACAGAGGAGACAAATTATCTTGAAATCACAAAATAACTTTTCCTTATCTTATCAGGCACCACCACACAGAGTCTGCTGGAACTTTATTCTGCAGTAACACCCTGGAGAAAGGAGCTGGCTGTGTCTACAAAATGTAGATATTCTGAGTGACAAGCGACGAGTTGGGCCAGTATTACAAAGGTAGCGAGAGATGAGCCCTCATGCCTGGTAGCCTTTATAAACGATACTGTTTTTGGTGCCTCCCTCCTAGTTGATAAGCTATTTGTTGTAGCCAGTGTCTCCTGAGAAAGCATTATGTCAGTCTGCAGTTCAGTGATCTACTAATGCATGTGTTAGGACAGAAGTGAGTGGAATACAGCATCAGAGGTACGTCTACAGGCATTGCTGTGGCGGATTCATGTAGATCCGCCTTGCTCATCGCTTTTGGTGTTCTGGTGTGCCTCCACTTCAGTCGCTTCTCTTGGTGTTGGTGCAGAGCTGGAAGGTGGCTGTGTTACAGTGCCTGGGGGCAGTCAGTGTCCGGAGGGCCCAGCCCTCCCTGTGTGCCTACGCAGACAATTACACATAAAGGCGGTTTTGTTTGTTTTCTTCTCTTTGACCTTTTTAATAAGAAAGAGGCTCCAGCAGGAGCTGGGTAGCTGAAAATGGTTAAACTTTCAGGCGCTGAAAAGAGCCCTACGGGACCAAAGTTTTAAAAGAGATATATTAAACGAACCTAGGCATTAGTCATTGCAGGTGCCGTGACTGTGCACACAAATAGCATGCTAAACGACTATGTGACAGCCTACAAGTGCAATCACTGTAATTTTAACTCTGCTAAGATTTGGAAGAGTGCAGACCTCTTGCTTCCTTCTTTGAAAAAGGCACTTACAACCCGCATCAGTTACACCTTTCTGTTGTAAATCACAGCAGCTCCAACCCCTCCGTAGCAAAGGTGCTTGGAGGGTTTTTTTGAGAGAAGCTGAAGTTGAAATAAGTTTGGATCAAAAAGATTCGCTCCCCTCCCTAGGACAGACTTAGAGCAGTGGGGCTAGAGAGGACCTTGGGGAGCACCTGTGCCCGTCCCTGATCCCTTGGGGATCTTATTCCTGCAGAAGCGCAGCGGCTTGGCCTCGCGTTATTCTAGACCAAGGGGACACAAGCACATTAGTGTTGCCTGACACAGAGGGTGCCATATGGGGACGACCTGTTGCTGCTTCATAACTCTCCCTTGGTTATTACAGTGGAAGGAAAACATTATCCTGCCTATTTGATGTTATTGTTGTGTCTATATATACTTTTAACACTTCAAAAAGGAAAAGCAGCAGGCTGGTTTTTAATCTGTGATTGTTTCAGGTTTTCATGACAGATACGTAAGACCCAGTAGGAACTGGGATAGTATGGGTAAAAAATAATCATGAATGGGGACTCTAAAACTTTTTAAAAAGAGAGATATATAACTTTGCAAGAAATTTTGTTATTTGGGATGGAGGGGAAATGGTGGAAAAAAAGAGTTGATGCTTTCCTCAAAGTACTCTATAAAACTCATCTTTCCTCTATCTTTATAAAGAAAGAGAAGATAAAATTAGATCGAATAATTTTGAGGAACAATATTTTAAGTATATATATAATCTATATCATTTCTAAAATTAAGATATTCAGAGAATACTGATTTTTTTAATATATATTTTAATAGCCATAGTCATCAAAAATGCTAAACATTTCCTACCTCTAGTGTTAAAAAGAAACTATCTGCAAGTGAGTTGCTGCCTCCATCACCCTGACAACTGCTCTGACCCCGAGTCCCTCCCTGGCCCAAGGGCTCCACTCGTTTTCCTCATGGCAAACTCTTCGTAGCGGCTCTCCAGGCGAGCGAACACGGGCTCGCAGTGCTCGCAGGCGCTGCTGGTGCATGGTGAGCGCCGCGCAAGCCACGCTGCTGCGACGTGAGATTGCTCACGCCAGCACAAACCTTCGCGTGGAGACCTTTATCTGTGCTTGGCTTGATAGCGCTAAAGCAGACAGAAGTAAATTAACTGCCACCAGACAAATGTCAGCGAGGTTAGTTTAAGAAACCTAGGCAGAGCCAAAGTGAAACGCGTTCCCTGTGGAAGTCCTGCTGCAGGATGGCCTTTTTTGCAGGATAGCTGCGTGGCAGATGTGCCAGGCTGGATGCTGCCCCCGCCGCCCACTGCACGTGCTGGTTTATCCACCAAGGAGCTGGCAACTCTCCGTGTGGTCCTCGGTGATAGAGCAGGAAGTATAAATCAGACCAACTCCCTTTGACTTGCAAGGAAAGGGTTATAGTTTTGCCATAAAAGTTTATTTAAGCTGAGGCATTCTTGAAGATTACCCTGCCATGCTGGGGTTTGCCTTATTTATGGATCTATACTCTGAGGCTGGAAATGAAGGCTGCAGTGTGGCCGTGCTCCAAGCCCTCCGTGTAAGTACTCAGCTGGAGTAGATGGGGAGTGAAGCACAGCACCTCTGAAGCCCGAAAGGAAAGACTATGGAGGAAGCAATTTTCTATGAGTTCATACCTGTAAGCAAAGTCAAAAATCTCTTTCCTTCTTAACCGTCCCAGCTGCTCTGAGCACAAAGTTCAGGAACTACAATACCATTTTAAATGCCCCCCTCTGGCCATCAGATCTTTCTACATCTCATTAACTGATACTCTGCTGCTTTGTCCTCCACCTCCTCCCAATCTATTCCCTGGTTCCCAGCCACCTGTGGGTCCTGCCCACCAAGCATTTCCCCTGGACTAACTAGATTTGATGGGGTAAGAGTTTTCTCCTCAGAGTTATGCTGTTTAGTAAATGCTTCCCTATTCATCAATACGAGCAGTTGTTAAGTGCTGTTAGCTGCCTTTATACATTCAGAAGTAAGAGAATGACATAAAACTTGATATATTACACCAAAGACTTTCACCTCTCCCACTGTACAAAGGTCTTGAACTATTAAATACCCGTTTGGATTTCTAGTTCCCACTCACTCATTAAACGTGATGTGCTGAAATTGGGCTGACCTTCAGGACTCTGCCCGTTCCACATTTAGTTTCTCCTGGTTTCTTTCCTGGTTTCTTTCTGCCAGATGGAGTATGAAAGCTGGCAGTGCTGCCTCCCAAGGCAGGTCTGGCCCTTGTGGGGGTGCCACATATTTATGGCAGCTGCCTTCTTGCCTTCTCAGAAGAGCAGCACGAGAGAGGGTCTGGACACCTCGTTGGCCCCAGCATGAGCAGGTTCCTTTGGGAGGTGAGTGCAGTGAAGTCCTTTTCCTAGCCTATATAACCATGCTCCTGTGAGCAGCTCTATTTAGAGACTTGCATGTTTTTAATGAGGTTACTTTGATTCAGACCAAGTGGTTCTCCTGCCTCTGGTCCTTCCAGCAGCACACAACAGCTGTGGGACTTCCTGGGAAACCTGCCATTCCTCTCCATCTCCTAGTCCTAGCGTTTTCTACGGATTTGACTGAACCTTCCTGCAGCTCATCAGTTTGTATGAAAGCCTTACCTGATCCCAGGTTTCAAAGGGACTAATGTATGGACTAAAGTGAGATCTGAATCCAGCCTCGCACTTTCTAAGTGTCCGGTTCTTTACCAAGGACCTTCACAAGCTGCATTTGGAAGTTTTCATAGTCCTTAGGCTCTAATTCCACTAGGCTATAATTCATAAAACCACCTCTCCCTAGCACAGTGTTTAAATTATCCCTCAAACTTTGGCAAGTGCTGTAGCTCCCAGCATCGTAATGGGAACTGAGTATCAACTGGGTAGGCTGGATGTGAAAGGTAGCTGATGACCGAAACGTTGCACAGGAATCTTCACCAGACTAAAGCTTTTAATCTCAGATGTTGGACGTGTAAACTGGATTCTTATGTTCTCAAATTCCTTGAGCATTTTCGAATGGTAAATTTTTTTTTCACACGCCTAATGATAATATGGTATATATCTGCTGCATTGCAGTAAAAGGTAGAGCAATTATCATATGTTGTTTATCCTTCTGTTTCAGAGTACTATGAAGCTCAACTGAAGGGTAATCTGAATGCATGAAAGACCCTACCGAAGTACAGAAACTTGCTATTCCTCTCAGGACAGCAGAAGGACACAAGACAGTGCCTCATTTGTTAAACAGCCTGGCTTCCATGAAACCTCAAAAGCCTCTTTTCATATCTGGCATTTCTGACAAGTTACTCCTTCAGTCCCTACTGCTTAGCAGTTTTACTCGACATATTATATGCGAGCTTCTGCAGTGTCCAAGAGGGGCCAGCCAGAACTAGCTACAGAATTTTCTATAAATTCTGATAATTTGTTGTCAGGACCAAACAAAATGAGACAGAGCCCTTCCAATTCCCTACCCCCCACTAGCTGTTAAGCGGTATTTCTGTGTATTTTGAGTGATATTAGTGCTGATACTTGGTTTCAGAAGATGGATGCTCACCCTTCGCAGGATTCAATTAACAGTCTTCTATGACTGCAGCCATATTTTTCTTAACAAGCATATTCCTTGGTGAGAATCAGTATTTACCTCATGGCATTAAATCCACAGTTTTCCACCACAGTCGTTAATGATCATACAGCAAATGATCACCCCAACACTCTGGCTACATTCCAGTTCAAGTAATTATATTCTGCCTCTCTTAATTTCCTTTCGAGAGTAATTGGACATGATAACAGTCTTTACTTGTTATCCTAAACTGCTTTGCAGCCTGACCACATTTCAAAGCTGCAAGGATTTAAATGCAGCTCCCAATAGGTGAAATATTGATAGATGATCTCTCGGCTCACCCCATCTTTTTATCCCATACAAATCATTCATTATCACAATGCCCAATGAAGGCATCTACCAAATTAGGCTCTAGGTACCGTACAAACCATCTGTATGGTGCCTAGCTAGGACAACATAGCTGCCTGAAGACATAAGCCAGGAGCAGAAATGGGCTCAGAAAGTTAGGAACTCATTGATTTTAGGAGCCTGATGATAGGAAAGTGCTGTGCGTCGCATGCCCTCTGCCTCCGTGGACATTAGCGGGCCATTAGGCGTGATGCGAGCAGCTCAGCAGCGCAGCACGCGCGGCCGGAGGGCTCCTCCATCTGCGGCGTGTGCCGATTTCGCTCAGTCTGATCCGCGGGGTGAGCATCCCCGTGCAAACGTGGGTGGCCCAACGCGCCCTGGGGACTCCCCTGGCAGGGGCTGCAGCACAGCCGCTGGCCCAGCCTCCCCAGGGGGGGAGGAGGCGCCGCGCGCGGCAGACCGGCCGCGAGGCCACGCGGGGCGAGCGGGGCTGGCGGCAGCGCAGCTCTGCTCTTGGGAGCTCCGAAAGGCAACGTGGTTCACGGGGGATCCCCCCTGCACTGCAGTGGACCCTTATCTTCTCAAGGACTGTCAAGGCGCAACACACTTCGGGGGCTGTTTTTTCAGTAACGATGAGACCAGATAATGAGATATGTAGCTCTGGAGAGATGAAGAAACAAGCGGCTTCCACAGCTCGGGGCCTTCGGAGAGATGGGGAGGCACGAGGGTCATCACGAAAGAGACTCTCGAGCCCCAAGGAAACCGCTCCAGATGGCGAAGAGCCTGAGACAGACAAAACACGTAGGGTTTTTTTGATATATGCTGGTTTATTTTTGAGTTATTCCAGGGAGACCAAGCAAAGAAACAGTGTTGTTGCCCATTTATATTGCAAAGCACTTAGAGTATGTAAGACCAGTGAGTGCCTATTACGGCAGGAACTACCACAGCTGCGACAGCAGATGGGGGGCTCCAGAATCGCAGTCTAGAGGATACATCATGAAACTAGAAGGTTACATCAGAGTGTTATGAAAAATCTTTAGCATTAGGAGGAAGCACTGAGAAAAAAAAAAGAAAAAGAAAAAAAAGCTTTCATTTCTAAGTCAATTGAGGTATTTTTAAATGATTTAAGCTTAAAATAATTGGGAAAATATGTCCAATTTAGCAAATGTCTGCAAGAAAGAACTAGAACACCAGAGATATAAAAGCAAGGGGAGGGTGTTAACACTTGCTTGTTAATTGTATTGTTAATAGACTACGTAGCCCAGCAATTTATTACATGATGTGAAAGTCACAGTGGCTCTGAAAATGAACAGCTTAGGGCTAACAGTAGCTGAAGCCGAGGTGCCCCAAGATGGGAGGGAACAGCAGCCAGGCGGATACCTGAGCACGGTGCTGCAGACACACGTGTCCTCCTAGGCAAGCGCACACTGAAGCTCTGCTTGTGAAATACCCATTTAGCACTCGCTGCTCTCTCCTCACCTCGTTTCACTTCACTCTTTATATTTACTCACCTTTTTCCGCCGTTTGCTCTTTGCTGCAGCTGTGTAATTTTCAGTTCAGTTCACTAAGGTGATGTGCAGCCAGCGTGTCATCAAGGAAGGGCAGTCACGGACACGCCAAGGGCTGGGGTGCCTTGGGCAGGAGGGTCCGTGGTGTGTTTGAGCAGCCAGGGGAGGTTTACATTTGTCCAGGTGCCATCTTCAGCGTCCCACGCTAGGACTGCCGGGATGGGCTGAGGGCTTTCCTTAACGTGCTGCCTGGGGATGTGGCGCTCGGAGGGGACACCTGAGGCAGGCAAACCAGGCCCTGAGATCATGAAGAGGTGCCTAATGGTTTTACTAAACGCTTATCTTTAAACGACCAACTCTTAAAATAACAGTGCTCATAAAAGAGCTACGCTCCAGGTAGCTCTTTGTGTGACCTATAAGTGGGCGGCAGATGATGTCCTGCTAGTAACAGAGAGGTAAATAGATGGAGTTTTTCACACCCACATACTTCAGAGCTATGAGCCTGAATCTGTTGGTGCTACGTTTCAGTTGCTCTGCTACTTTTGTTTTTGCTGAGTGTGGACTGCATGTTTTTCTTCTCTGCAGCGGTTACCCCGGGTGTAAAAGGGAGGACTAACAAGCCTCCCTTGCACGTGGTGGCCGGTTCCTGCCTTGCCCGGACACCGCAATAGCCGCTCGGGAGAAAAGGGCTCTCTCACTGCCCGGAGGCAACGCCAGGGCCACGCGCCCCAGCAAGCGCCACGCGTGTGCGTAACCTCACGCAGCAAGACACGCACTGCGGAGTGAGGCCGGGGAGAGCGCGGCCTCTTAGCGGAGGTGAGTCTAGGTGGGTATCCTCATCAGGCAAAAAAAAGAAAAAAAAATCCTCCCAGTTTTCTCTCTGCAAAAATTCTTACGTCTTTGGCTTGGTAAACTGTTTCTTTCAGCAAAGCAAATTTAAAAATGCCACTGTGATGAACAACGTAATAAAGAAAGCCATCATATTATTCTTGAATGGGGTTTAATAAAAATCAAATAAAAGCAATTACGTGAATTTTCAAGAGGATCACCGCTTCCTTCCCTGAGGTACGAAGCAGGCTGAATTCAGGAAATCATTAAAATCAGCAACCCGAGCTGCACAACAGAGCCAGTGTTTGCTGTACAAAGACAAACACAGAAATCTCTTCCCAGGCGAACGCTCGCGTTTCTAAAGCTGCTTGAGTGGAAATTCCACCTACAGGTGAAGAAGGGTAATTAAAGGGGCACAAGAATTTCTTTGTAGTAAGGCTGGCTTGTCTACTCCAGAGCAGCAATTCAAGTATTCACGTTCTCCTTTTTTCATGTGAAAGAAAACCCAGACATACCAAAGTATTTAGAGCTGCCCAGAGATGTCTGTAAGCAGGTAGAAGTGAATTAGTATGCATTAACACACACCTTATACCACTTTCTGCTCTCCGTTACTCTGGTGTAAATCCAGAGGGCCTGATTCTCGTTTCCTTCTACCTTGTGCGGTCATTTGGGTTGGTGGAAAGTATTTGCAAAGCGTGGCCAAAAAGGGCCAATCCTAAAATATTTACTTCTCAGTTGGAAAAGACAGTCTGAGTGAAATCCAAATCTTTTGAGAGAATGTGTTCATTTCAGGGACATTTCCAAAGTGCGAGAGCAGAATCACGTGCTTACAGCATTCTCATGTATTTTGATAAGCAGACTTTCATGTTGATTGCCATTTCGATTGCTTTTGTTTTCAATGTTATGATATACTAAGTGTTACAATATTGATATTACTGTTTAATATTTCGATGACAAGCATGGCTATTTGAATTTTCACAAGAAATCTTCAACATGCCATTTTCTTGCTTTGGCTTCACAATGCAAACATTCTGAAGTGGAAATCTTATTGTCAGACAAAAATGTGTAGCTGAAGCAGACATATACTGCTGGGCAGGCAGCCTCGGAGTAACTCCGGGGACTTGGCGGAGGCATCTTGGCTCGCAGCACTGTCCCAGGCGAGCAGAAGTGCATCCTCTGCACTATAAAGCATGTGTGTGTGGTAACAAGCTGTATACAAGGCAGGGGGTATCTTGCCACCCTTGACTGGTGTTAACGTGTGCTCTGACCTCTGCAGGAGGATGGTAGAAGGTGGGTGGACATGTCAGAAGCCAGACGCTGTCACTGAGTGCCACATTTTCTCTGCAAGGTCATTGTGGTTTGGTTGTACCCTTGGTCAGATCACCTAATATTTCATTCTGTGTTGCAGGACTTGGTCCTTACATGTCTTGTATAATATTGGCACTTTTCCTGTGAGCTCTGATGAGCCTGAGCCTTGTTCTGAAGTCAGATTATCCACAGCGGATCTTTGGCAGCCCAACAATTCGTAGGGTGGACACTGGCAGTGCTATTCTGACTATACTTTAGTCAATAGAAGTTAGGAAGAAAATACAGCAGGAAAAAAAAAGAGGTAGAGATGTAGTTGGAAAAGAGCCTCTGACCTAACCTTGTAACAAAGTACATGTAACTGATGGTTCAGGGTAGCCACTGGGCTTGAAGAGTTTTTCTGTTAAGTATCTTGTAGAATTTGGGGCTCAACATCATGTCAGAAAAGTGAAGAAAAACCCTGAAATGGTGAGAGGTTTGGTTCTGCTCCTGTTGCTGCCCTGTGGGATTCATTGTGCAACTTTCCTGAAAAAAAAAAAAAAAAAAAAAAAAAGCAGAAGCTGCCTTCTTACATATTTTTATAACACAGGGAATATATGTACTCTTGGGCCAGATTGCCAGTTTTCTTGGCACATGTTTTCCCCAGAGAAACGACTTTGAGAAAAGTCTGAACAGCGAAAATACTTACACTGAGAAATTCAGGTTCTCCAAATTAAAAGAGGAAGAATAATCTCACTTGAAGTGTCTAAATATTGTAGGCATTTTACATGAATTTAGCTCTGGCAAAATGTGCCCTCCATATATCTATAAAATACCAAAAAGATTGTTCATGTGTTTGAAAAGATCAGAGTCGCTCCACTCTGCTCTTTCCTCCAGATCAATTTAGAACAAGATATGAGAGATTTTTAATATCAGGTTAAGGGGACTTTTTATTGCTCTTTTACTTCTTTCCATCTTTATCATTTGAAAGGCTGGTTGCTCTGCTTGTCATTTCCCAGCCCTTTAGGGCCAGACAGCTCCCAGGGGACCGATTCGGAAATACCAGACAAGAAGGCAATACTGCGTGGCGAGTGGGCTACACTAGCATGCATTGCACAGAAGTGGGATTTCTCTCCCCTGTGGAAGGGACAGAGCAGCTTTCTTTGTGAAAAAAAAGAATTTTTTTAGCAATGATACCTTCAGATTTCAGGACTTTGATGGGGGCACCTTGTGTTTCACAGATCTAATCTTGAAGCCCTATTAAGCTTGTGTTGGAGGCATCACTGGTGACATGGCCCATCACATGGGATGATAGTCTGAAGAGAAGTTGAGCTGCTAGCACTCTTCTCTAAGCTTCAGCTACATTTGCAAGGACCTGTCCCAGAGATGTGGGGTTGCTCGAGCAGAGGGCTGCTCCAGCAGCCCCACTTGGTGGCAAGGACCTACGTTGGGTTGTCTCGACCCCAGTGCCAGCAGCGAGAGGCCCCACCGCAGAGGAACACATGAAGCGGTTTGGTCCGCGGGGACCTGGTGCTGCTGATCTGTGGATCTAGGGACACTCTACTCACAGTGTGAAGGCTCTGCAGTTTAATTCAGTGTTTAACCATACCTCAGTACTAGTAGCTATACAAAGTATGCCATACATGCTTTCAGATGAGCTTTGGGATTTCCCAGGTTTTTGAAGGTGAAGTGTATACAGTAATAAGTGCTCTGAAAGCCACTTCTACTTACTGGGAATATCTTTCCCTCCACCCGCCAGGCAGGGCCTCTTTATCATGCCAGCTGCGCAAAGGCAGGCAAAATTTCCAGAAAGGAAATGTGGAAAAGTAAGGCTGGGAGAAAAGAATACCATCAAAAGTCAGGAAGTCATTAATTCAAGCCAAACTTGCTGCATGAGCCTCTGTTTAAAATAAAATGAAACACCCACAAAAAAGTAGAATCATTAACAATAACAGGAAATCAAATGGATGCTGTTTCAGCATGTATACTGGAAAATGTATATGCATAGAGATTAAATAAATAAAACCCTGCAGCTGAAAAGCAAAGAGAAAAGCTTATATGATTGCTTTTCAGCTTTTAAATTTTTGAAGGCAAGGGAAAGTGGAACAAGTGTAATTCTGCTTGGAACAACAGTGGTGTTGTTCTTCTTTAACAGACCAAACACAGTAAATGAAGACATGTTAGTACCCTTCTTTTCACAGCAATATATTGTGATATAGCAAATAGGAAATAACAGCTCGGCTTTGGGTCACAACGGAGCTGAGCATGTGCCGCAGAGAAAAAACTTCATCAACAGTTTGCAGCAGGTTAGTAAGGATGATATACTCAGCTGGTTTAACCTACATTTAAATGAGGATGACTCAGTTTGGGGATTTAAAATATGCATATACTGTTGCCGACTTGTTGGAACAAGGCACTTGGCGATGCAGCTTCCTGCGGCAGGAGCAGGTTCAGGTACAAGCTCTCGTTGCGAGTCTGCCACTGGCTGCATGGGTGATTTTTGAGCAAATCACGCAGGCTGGATTTCCAGGAATGTATCCTATTTCTGTGTGTTTGGTGTGTGAGCATCCAGCAAGGGGCACCTTCACCACGAACAAGCTGGGAATGGCCGTGGTCCATCTCTCCCAGCACTACCTACTCAACTGCCTGTTATGGCAGCGTTTCTCACGCAACCTCCTTAGAGCACCCTGTGGTTTCACAACAGCCATATGTGATACACACTGAAATATATTTTATTTATTTATTTTTACTTATATTTACCAATTCTTATTCATGTCGGTCACGTAGGACAAAGAGTCACACAGATGTTTAGGTACAAAATAAACTATTCGCAGGCTGTAGATGTTTCAAGTCCAAGTAGTCAATTTGAGACCCCATAGACATGATTAACAGGAGTTAAGAACACAGCTCTTCTTATAAAGGAATTGGATGACAGCTCTACTAGCAAATTGCTTTTGATGATCTGATTAATCAAAACTCTTTTCATAGATAAGGCATGAGCAGAGAGAGAATTTGCAAAAGAATGTATATACACTGGAGTAGAGGCTAGGGAGAGATGGATTAGTGCTGGAGTATATTTCCTTCTTTTGGTCTTCTAGGTGACCATGATCCTTTTCCCTACCGTGATTCCATTTTCCCAGCTGTGAAATAGGGTTATGGTACTGACCTCTCTGGAAAGGACTTCCAAACACTTGGAAAAGCAAGAGTGACATTTAGGCACCGATGAGAGCAGATATGTGTTTGCACTGGGCCTACCATCACTACCATTGCACCTCATAGCTGTATTATTAGATACAAAAAACGGAAGGCTTGGACCAGATTCACTTTTCATGTTTCTGATTTGTAAATCTTCTCCAAATGGGAGGTCTGCATTTTTCTGCATTTGCAAATGTGTTTGTGCGGCATGTGGAGGAGCACCGGGTCCAAGGGCCCTCCCTAGCCCATAAGCTTACTTCCTTGGGCAGTCATGAAGCTGGATGCTAAGTTTTATCATGCAAATTGCCACTAGACAAAAACATCTGAAAGACCTTTGGTCCTGCATAAACAAAAATTAAAGCACTAACTTAGGCTTACAATACAACAGAGGTAAGGAGAAATAAATATCCTGTGGATGTGCAGAAAATTGGCTACAGCTGTAACTCATCTCTCCTGCTTTCCATTTGTGCCCACAAACCCCATCTTCCATGAATCCTAGACATCTGCCATTCAGTATCCAAAGACTAGACAAACTTACTGTAAAATTTAAGGAAATTAATACAACAGATCAATGTTTTAGAAATACTCTTCTCTGGAAAAGACTGCCGTTGTGTGAAATTCTCTGTATTCCTTCATCATTTTCATTAAAAAAAAAATATTGCAAATGGAAAATTTTCAAATTAAACCCTACCATCTTTAATGCCTATCAAACATAATAATGGACAATCTTATTACCACGAGGACAGAAAAAGCTGAAAGATGTCTATTGTCAGAAACATGGTAGAAAATAGTCACTACCTTAGGTTTATCTCGTTTAACTGTACCCCACTCATTAAAGGGTACTTTTAAAATAATTCTGTATCACTAGTTTTGATCATTTTTTATCATTGATAATCTTTTTTAACTTCAGTTTTCGAACATAAGAGACCTCCAAAGCCAGGTAACCAGGTGAACTAGGTAACCAGGTAACTAGGTGAAACTTGTTTGAAGCCCGAAGAAGAATATGCTATTTCAACTCAACTGTAGTTCTAGTCAGCAACATCCCTTATTTTTACTGGCCCTCTTCTCAGAGGGGGCATGGGGCACTTGGGGGGAATGGGTCTCTGGTGGTAGTGGTGGCTTTAGTTTGTTTTGGGCTGAGGAGAGCAGCATGAGGCTCACACATCCAAAGACACCTGTGGAGCAGCGGCCCTCCGGCAGCTGTGCTGACGGCCACATCCTGGCAGCTGCTCCAAATTCCCACCTTTAAGTGGCACCTGGAGGGGCCCAAGGGTCTTTCGGGGGAGGCTGGAGCAGTGCATGGTCCTGGGGAGCTACAGGTTATGGCTTTGCCTCTGCTCTGCAGTGCCCATCCTGCACGTGAGATGTGCTGGCAGCAGTGTGGTGGCTTCAGGCACCATGAAGGTAGGTGCTATGGTAGCCCCTGACCCATGTATATAGGGTTAGGCTTGAATAAGTGGCAGTGTGCAGCTGTGAGTGTTGTAAATCCTCTTAAAGCTTTGTTGCAAATCCCGAGGAAGCTCTCTTTTGTGCATTAGCTTAAGATATTAGGTCTCGGTAGCTTAAAGCTCTGCTGTTGACTCCTTGTTGAGGTTGTTCTGGGTGGAGAGGGGTGGTTGCAGGGAGGTGTGTGGGCAGACAAGGCTGTAGCTGTGCCACAGTGGGCCTGCAGTTGGCTGGAGTCACCGGTGGGCAGAGCCAAGACGTGCGTGGTTTGGGTCTCGGTATGTGCTGGGTGCGCAGTGCCGCCCTGGCTCTGGGAGGACCCGAGGTGTCTGCCCCATGGGTGTGCGGTAGGGCCCTGGGAGAGGCCTCTCGGAGACCAGGAGAACCAAGAAGCTCCTGCCTTCTGCCTCCCGACAGCTGAGGGGAGCAGTGGGGCGGCCAAGCAGAGGAAGCGTGGCCGTACTTCACTGCTAGTTCAGGCCTTCCTCAGAAAGCTTCCTTGCGTTTTGCAGACTCTGTGGATGCGTGTGTGTGTATATATATACGTTTAAACTATGGTAGGGTTTCTCGTATGTTTTCATGTCTGACACTTCTGCCATGACAAATCCATGACTGTTTAAAAAATTTACCATGAAAACCCTGGAGCTTTAATTATTGTGCATTTACATAATTAGTGCAAATACATGCAATTACCATGTGTACCTACACAATCACCAGCTACAATGATGTACTAACAATCTGTATTAAACTTTTGTGGGGGAGGGATGCCTTGATTGTATGCACAGGCGATACTTTTAATTTAATCTTTATTTTCCTTCCGTGTATTTCAAATTTTCATGTCACACTGTGCTGGTGGGAGGGGAGTGGCAAGTGGTAAGATGCTGGAAGCAGTGATAGGCTGGAAGCAGGTCCCAACTGGACTTCTAGTGAGGTGAATGTGCAAGTGAATATTTTCAGTCTCCAGGATGCTGCAGCTTCTCCAGCAGGTTTAATGATATGGCTTCTCAATCACTTGTGGTGAATTTTCTCCGTAGTGAGGTAACAAAACTGCTTCACTGCTGATAGCTTCTGAATTTCCAAATTTATAACACACTTTTTTTATTAAGTTACAAGTATCTGCATGAAGAGAGTCCTTGCAACTTCTGGCCTTGTGTCTCTTGGCTACTGTGTTTACTACCCCGAGGAGCAAAACAAATGCTCAGAAATTGTAGTTTATTTTTATTCTTTGAAAAATACTTTAGTTTGTGCATTTTTCCCCTCACAAAAACATACATCTTTTCTTACAGAAATTATTTAATGAAGCAATCTAAAACATTTGGAGACCTGCTAATTCAGTAGTTCACTAGTCTCTTCTGTTCTTGAAGAATTCAATAGCTGCCTACTCTTCTTTGGGGGGGGGGGGGGGGGGGGGGGG
>JAWLRI010000058.1:249635-293538 GCA_034781795.1 Crypturellus tataupa | reverse complement strand
TTTTTTTTTTTTTTTTCTTCCAATGCATTGACATGAGAGAAGAGGATTTAACTTGGCAGCCTGAACAAATGCGCTATCAAAGGTTTCCTAAGAGACAGTAGGAGAGCGGGAGGAGATGAATGACCTGGGGTAGTTTTAGGGTGCTACCTATGCAAGCTGCCTTTTAAATATGAAATGGCCATTTAGGGCTCTGAATAAAACCGTGTGCATCAGAAAGGCGGCAGGCTTATAAAATTTAAAAGGGCAAAAGCCCATTAAGGCTCAGGCGAAGCTTTGGCTCCCAGCTCAGGCTGAGTAGCTCCAACTGCCTGGAAGTGCCAAAGCTTTTGAGGTTCCCTGCGATTCCTCCTCCTCCTCTGCAGCTGCAGCGTGGGCCTGGGCCGTGTCTGTGCGGAGGCGGGGGCTGGTGGTGACGGTCACGCAAGGGTGGCCCGGGGGACACGCACGGGGTGGCAGGGAGGTGAGGCAGTGCCACGGTGGGGGACGTGGCCCCGGAGGTACGTGGAGCCGTGGCAGGGCGCAGCCTGGGAAAGTTTGACAAAGGTCCATGGCAAAACTAGACGCTGTTGGCAGCCCTTGGGAGGAGAGGGATTCCGCTGCCGAGCGCGCTCAGTCTCCAGTGGAAACTTTCGCTCCGTGCTCCTGCCGGAGGGAAGCGCGCGGTGGCACCGGCCGGCCCTCCCTGGCAGGGCCCGATTGAGGCTCGCGAGTGCCAGCGGACTCGCGCTGACCTTTCTGCGCTCGAGTTGAGGATGTTGAAACACCAGCCCCCAAACAAAAGGCACATTGAGAGCGCGGTCTGCGGCGGAGCACGTGTGGCTTCGAGGCCAGTTGAGTGCGTTTGGTGACCGTTTCCCCCTGAGTTTGGGAGGGGGAAGGAGAAAGAAAAGGCTACTTATTTTTAAAATGAGATTATGGAAAACATGACTTGGAACCATCTAAATCTCCCAGAGTCAAGGGCTATTTTTCTTTTTTATCTCCACTTTTAAAGTGTCTTATTAAAAATCTTGATTTCCACTTTTTGCGTCTATTTGTAATTGCCACATTACCAGAAGAACCCTTTTTTTAAATTTTTTTCAGAACCTATCACATTAGAGAGCCAAAAAAAAAAAAAAAAAACTTAGATGTGGAAATCTGAAAAGCATCTTTAGGGTTATATTTAAAAACAGTGAAAAGATTCCTCAAGATTGAATTGACAGATTTATGGCTTTATCTGTTTGAAATCAGCCTGTGTCAAAGGTGGCTGATGTAAAGATTATTCCATAAATTGTAATTAGAATTTGCTTTGGGCTTCCAGATTTTTTTTGAAGGAAAATCCTCAGGACCAGTCCATACAGGTATATAACTTGCCAATGACGCTCATGTCAAGATGGGCAGATGCTTTAATTGTTTACATTATCTTAAGCGTTCATCATGAAAAACAATAATTGATTGCGTGGCAAAGTGAAAACTTTCTTTCAGGAGAGAACCGCGTAGCTGTGTGTGTCTGCACAGAGTGTTTTGTGCTGTCTGAGATGGAATAAAAGTTCAGCTCCAAGGTGGTGTAAAACAGAGTGTTTTGCGAAGCAGCAGCTAACGGTCCGTTCCAGCGCAGTGGGAAGGCTCTTGCTGATCAGGAGAGAGCAGGTGGAACGAGAGGAGGGAGGCTGTGCAACACCTTCCTGTTCATAACTTGCCTTGGGAGTTGCCTGTCCTTTTCCCCAAATCTGTTCCAATTTCACGGTCTCCAAAGGTTTTGTGCCCACCGATGGCCTTGGTATCGCCAACGCTATGGCTGGGGATGGCGTTGGCTGGTCTCTGGCAGCTCTGTGCTTGTATCAACTTCATGAAGAGCCCGGTTTCACTCCTGAAAAGGAAATAAAAAAGTGTCTTGGAGACAAACCCAAGGTAGAATTGCTTCTGCCTTCCATAATGATTTTGGTGGATTTTGTAGATTTGGTTTTGGACATTGGGGATGCCTCCCACCTGCTGCCAGGTTGCAGGGCTGTGGGTATCGTTGAGCCAAGCGTCAGCACTGGCAATGGGGTCGTACCTGGGAAGCCTGTTTCTCATAAATACGCGGGGCTGCTGTTAATGCTTGCGGTAGCAAGCTTGACCGCTGTGCAATTGGCTGATTTGTTCGCTCCTACTTAGACCAATCTTGGTGAAACCCTATCCCGCGTTGCAGCGGCGTGGCGGGACGTTGGCTGAAGAGGCCTTTCCAGGGCTGGCTTGTGCTCGATCCCGCGGTGGGACCGTGCGGCACGAGGAGCGCGAGCCGCTGCCAGCCGTTGCACTCCGCTCCTCGTGACGAGCAAACGCAGAACGGCACGCGTGGGCGCCCACGTGCGCTCTTGCATTTTTCAAGCGTTTTGTCCTTTTGCTGAACTTAGGTGCGTCTAAGCTTTCCCGCTGCTGATGCGTTAAGGCAGGGTCAGTGACATTAGAAATCATTTCTGCTTTAAAATGGTGTCTTTGGCTAAAAACACAAGGCTTGTAAATTGAAGTGTTGCTTTGTCATATTGATTTTTTTATCCACTCTGCTTTCTCTTTGCAAAAGCAAAAACTTACATAGCAATTTCAATTTTATGTATTTCCATTGAGTTTTACAGGCTCATTAGCCTTCAGCTTGGTTAATGTTAGGATATTTCAAAGGTACCTGCCCGGGTGATGGGTTGCAATGGATCTCTGCAGCCCGACTGTTGGAGGCAGTAGTGCATTATGAGAGTAGATAGAGGATGGTCTTGCACTTGTTACATGTTGTTTTTGGTTCTAGTAGTTAAAAGATGTGCTGAAGTTATAACTACTCACACAGGCCATGTGTGGTGCTTTTGGTATAGTGCCTCTATCCTTCCTGCATCAGGCACCAAGACTTCTATGAATATTAGATAGCTGGCAGCAAGGAGAAAGTTATTGTCAGGCAGACAAAATCGCTCTGCATCTGAACTGTTCTGCAAATAGTAACAGGAATTAACTCATGGAGATGGTGCAGTCCTAAAAGAGCACATACCTGTGAAGCCCTGGATGTGCAAGTGTTTGATCCAGGCCACCTAGAACTCCCTGGAGTTGGTTATATTTCAGCCTTTTACATCCATATCCAGAGGGGAGAAACAGCACCTGGTAGCTGCAGTCCTGCCACTGCCGTGTGTGCTGAAGTGGCCAAATCCAGTCCCTTCCCTGCCACCTTCCTGAGTGCTGAAGTGGCCAAATCCAGTCCCTTCAAGATGCAGCTTGACACTTTTTTTTAAGTAGCTAAACTCAAAACGAGACACTTGTGCCCTTTTATTATGTAGTTCAATAAATTGAGCTGTTTTGTATTTTGTCTAATTTAATTGATGTTAATTCTGAGGTAGTTGCACGTAAGCTGTGGTGCTAGCACTCTATTAAGGCAATTATTGGGAATTTATCCCTCTGTTGATAATACTGCATTTGTTTTGACTCTTCAGAGCAGCTTTGAATGGATTCCCAAAGTGAAGTGTGAAGGCAGTATGGGTTCAACACAGATAGAAGGGGGGTGGGAAAAAAATCACTCAAAACTCATTAATATGCATGGCACTACAAATCTGAGGAAATTCCATAAAACCGTGGATTTGGATTGCCCCTACCGTTCGCTGCCTGTCTTCGTAAGGAGCTTGTTATTTGATTTTTCTGCCGACTTAGTGTTTGTGTGTCGGCGGCTGGCGCGAGAGCTGATTTGCAGCGCAGATGTCGTCACGCCGAGACGCCCGTCTGCAGATGGAGCCGCGGGGACGGGCAGCGCTGCCGTGCTCTGGCTCGGGAGCAAATCCGACCTACGGGCTGAGACGTGTGTAATACGTGTGTGTTGTCAGAGCTAGCGGGCGAGCGACGCCGCAGGCTCGGTGTGCCTCACGGCAGCAGCAGGGTGGGAATTGCCGGTTGTCTGCACAAGGTCTCCTTCAAGCCTTTCTGCTGCTGGAAACTCGTAAATGGTCCTGGTGGCTTGTTTTAGCACTCGGTCTGGTGAGGATGGCAGTGACTGGAGGCTGTCTCCCGTACGACGTGGCTAATACACACGCGTATGCAGCGTGCTTGGACCTTGCCCTCGCCGTGTTACAGCTCCCTGCACCTGTGAATTAGCGCTGCCCTCCTTGTTGTGCAGGTGAAAACGAATGTGTTTGAGGAGCAAGGGAAAGAGAAAATCAGTTGACAGGAAGTTTGTGTTGTTTTGGAGTGGTTTTTGTTGGTGGTGAGGTTTTTGATCTCTTGTTTTTGGCAGTTTGAGTTTAGAGAGCAACAGTGACTGCTTAAAGGAGAGAGAGATGCTGGTTCCTGGAGGCTTCAGGTGGTCTCTTAACTCCCCAAAGGGCTTAGTTACTGGAGCTGTGGTGACATGGATCCAAGGCAGAATGGTAGGGGCTCCGGGTGGCCGTGCAGCAGCAAAACCCTGGCGACTATCTGCTTGCTTGGCTGCGCTCCCGCTTCCCCGGAGAACAGCGGAGCCTTTCAGGCTGCTCTGAAGGCCGTGGCTCCTGGGGCTGCGTTGGGCAGCCTGAAGCTGCAGGTTTCTCTTCCGTTGTTCATCGGCGAGCCCATCCCTGGTGCCGGCGAGGTACGGAGCACCACGTGCTGCACTCATGGACATGGGGAAGCCGGGTCCAGCTGTGCCCAGAGCTACTGCCCAGCAGCGTTTGCACCGGGCTCTCCTGGAAGCTGCATAGGCTCCTGGTGATATGGGAGAGTTTGGGTTTCCATGACCTAAGCATGATTGCCACCTTGCCATAGGTAGAAAAGATCCTAAACTAGGGTTTGGGGGGGAAGGGCCAAGGTTTTTGTTTGTTTTTGTTTCCTCCTCCTGCTTTTTGTGTATCACTGCAGCTCAGCTCTTAATGTTATCCTTTTGGAAAGGATCTGGGTAATTGTCTGACACCCGCCTGATAGATGAGTATCCTCCATCAAAAGTTACCATCAGCCTTGGTTATTTTAGTGATAGGAAAGGGTGGTGATGGGAAAACGGAGGCCCAAGTAATGAGATTGTCTGCTGTCAGAGTTGCCAGGGAGCCAGGAGCTGCCTGCGCGTCGCCGGTTCGGGGCGCTCCCGCGGAGTGTCGCCCGCGCTGCCTTCCTCTCGGTAAACCTCACGCTTGATGCAAGATACTCGCAGGCTGCTCCCAGCCCCCGTTACACCAGTGACCTCTGTTTTGGTACATATTGTACCTCTGCTTCCTGAGTATCAGGGCTGGAGTAAATGTTTATGCTTCAGAGAGCTGCCCGCCAGGCTCTGCTCCGGGGCTGTACAGCGCAGCGGCGCTGAGACCGAGCGGGGCTGAGCTCCCTGCTCCGCTTCTGAGCGGAGATGCGGGCCCGTTGCTGCATTCCCCTGTTGCTTCCACTTCAATTTTCGAAGCAGCACAACTTGCACACTTAGGAACGGGGACCCTTTTTCAGAAATTATTTGCCTTGCATATTGTTGTTTTAGCATGAACCTTAGTCTTTCCTCTGGCACTGCACGTATCTGCAAGATTTTGGCTGCGTAAGTGACAAAAAGAAGCCATATAAACAAGGAGGGAAAAAGTGTATCTGCTTAAAATACACTGCAGAAACACTAGTTACTACATATAGTTTGAGAACAAACACTATCATTTTACATGCTAAAGCAAGAAAGTATTCCTGGGTCAACAAAAGACCTGTTTGGTTATCTTTTCCTCTTCCTCCAAAAGCAGGAAAAAAAGCTTTAAAAATCAGTTGTGAAGACTTCTCAGCAGAACAGTGTGTTTATATATCTATCCGTACGCGAAAGGGAGAAGGGTTTATTACCCGGCAGGTTTGCGGAGGGAGGGAAGAATGATGTGCTTGTCAGGCAGCCTGCCCGATCTCGGAGTCCTTCTAGCAAGTTCGGTGTTTGTTTAATGCTCTTCTGAGCCTTTTCCCAGCAGCAGGATCACAGAAGTTAACTTGTTTACAGCTGGTACACAGCTTATGCTGGCCTGCCTTGCTGCTGCCCCATGCCTTTTCCCTGAGCCTTTGCTAAGAAACCGCACCCCCTGCCACCTCTCTGGCCACAGACGCTGGCGTTTGATTTAGCTATTATTGTTTTTTTTTATTAAGTTTGGAATGCTTGTTTTAAAAAGCCGCTGCTCAGTGAGCTGTCTTTCTACACGTCCTCTTGGGGTGCTGGCTATATGCATCTTCAGTTGCCTCTCACCTCAGGAGATTTATAAGAGCCACCAGTCCTTCCCATGGAAATTTGTACTTCCATTTTCCCTGCCTGCCTCTCAAGTATGAGATTTCTCCCCAGATTCACATCCGCCTTGCAGAAGTGTTAGGTTGCAGTCCAGCTGGAGTTTGATACCATTAGACACGGGAGCCGACCAGCTTTCCAGCTGAACGCATAGCGTTGGCTTTTGGCACTGCAAAATCCTGACATCTCACACGTTCAGAATCGTAACAGTGTTATGTAAGGAGGAGTTACTCGAGGTCACTAGCAAGGCGCTCTGAAACGTGGTTAAAGCAGCCTTGCAAGATGAAACACTCGGGGTTGCGGTCCCTTCTCGCAGCTTACTCACTGGTGTCCCCTACGCGTGCTCCTGTCCCAAGCCGCCCTTCGCTGCTGGCTCCTCTGGGACGCACCCGCGGGGCTGGCAGCCGGTGGGAGGACGGTCGGCAGCGAGGTCGGACGCCTGACCTGCCTTGGACACCGGGGAACCACGTCCCAGCTCTCCCGCTGCCCCGGCTTGCTTATGGGCAGCCCCAAAGTCACCGCTTCAGTTGGCCTCGTCACTCCTTGCTGAAGAGCAAACTAAATGGTGTCAACAACTGCCCTTGCTAAACACCACGCGACAGGATGCTCAGTAAAGCTGGGGAAACCCTTGAAACATTTTACTAACAAATACTGAATCTCAGTATTTAACAAGACTGCAAAGACTGTGCAGAGGACAAGGCAGTGGGCAGGTAGCAATTCAGACTCATGGTGATCAAAACAGGTTCTGATAATATTTTCAGTGCTTTTTATTCATTGAAAATGGTGCAGGGTGATGCCAATGGGCACCTCGTCGCAGTAATCTGATAGTTTTACCACTGCATTTCTGCAGTTGGTTTTGAGTGGGTCGGGGACAGAGTGCAAAGAAGTGGAAATGCTCTAGAAGACTCTAAAAGGGACAGCATTTTCTTTCTACATCTGCAAGGGCTTTATTATACGGTTTCATAACTTAAACGAAGGTGTAAATTATTGACTCGGTGTGTGCGACCTTTCTTGTGAAACCTCTGGTGAAGGTCTTGCGTTGGTGTCTCTTCGGGGCATACCAGTGTCTTGCAAATTCCAGAGAGATATCTAGTATTTCTGGCAGACTTCTGGACTGTGGTATGATTTAAAATTCCGATTTAAAACCTTGCCGAATTTGGTCACCCTTAAAGAAAGAGCATGTTGCTGCAGTCTTAGTTCTCCTATGCCTGAAATTGCAGCTATGGTACTCAACACCTCTTTCTCAATAAATAGAAATGTAAATCAAAAATACTTGTAATATTGCCAGGACCTTGTCCTAGCAATATCCCAGTCTATTAAATCATAAAATGATGAAACATAGCTCATATCTTCAGTCATATGAAAAACTGTTTTAAAGTATCTCTCTGCTCTGTTCATGTTCCTTCAGTGTTCGTGAAGTCATTCTTTATTTTGCTGCAGAAACTGGAAAAGCAAGCAACTTATCTGAAACTTTTGATTGAAGAAACAAAAGGCTTGGGGATTCACTCCCAACCCCTCTTTCCACTATTGACCCAATTTAGGAATAACTAGTAGGAAATGAAATCTGAATGCATATATGTTGCTATCTCTTAAAGATTGTTCAGCAGGTTTAATAAGTGTAACCTGCTGCCCGCTCCCCAAAACTCTGAAGACACAGGATTTTTCTGGCAGTTGATCTGTTTGTGTTTTTTAACGTAGAGTATTTTTAATGAGATACAAAAATACGTGCTTTGTATCCAGAGAGACTGTTGCTTCCATTTATTTTAAAACCCTGCATGGGAAACGAGATGTTAGACCTATTATAATGCAACCCAGCAATTAGCATATGCTGGCCTGGCTCTGCCAGGACTTTCCTATGAGTAATGCGAGTTGCACAAGCAGAGGAGGCGGCTTGTTTGTGTCGGGGAGAGCCGTGCACAAATGATCAGGTCCTAAAGACACCATTCTGGGATGTGAATCTTTGCTCGAAACTAAAACAGTTACAGTTCCAGTGCCCTTTTGGCTGCGTTGGGCTTGGAAAACGGGGAGGTATTTTGTCTTTCACGTTCTCCTGCCTTGGTTTTCAGAAAAGTTGCAAGTTCCTCTTTCTGATTTTGTTTGTTTTGTTTTTGGCGGAGGAGGCTTAAATTCCCCAATCCCTGCATGGCTGGAATGAGCGACGCTGAGATGCTCCAGCCGTGGTCTCTGGGAGGTGCATATGCCTCGGTCGTGTCAGGCAGCTGCTGCTTTGCAGCACGGCAGCAGTGGGGTGGCTTAATTTATCCTGGAGAAAACTCTTCCAGATAAACACAGTACAGTGATAATCTTAGCCTGCAAACAAGTTGTATGTATACAAATCCCATTCTGCATGTGTTCTATATAGGTATCATACTAACACCCCAAAATACAAATACACATGCAACAATTCTCCTCAATGAGGGCGGAGAATAAAATATTAAATCAAAAAATATAAGACTATAGGCAAGTCCAGGTCTGTGTGATTTGTTCTGGAGGGAATTTGCCTTGGTTTCTTGCCTGTTTTTTTGTTTGTTTTCTTTTTAAACAAAGAGCATATGTACGCCTCAATTTAGACTACTTTCCACTTGAACATTATTGGAAGATGAGAGGTGTACTGTGGATTTAAGTGAACAAAATGAATCTTCAGAATAATTTGAAGGTCATATATTCTTGAACTGCAAAACATGTTCCAATTAGTGTGCTATTTAAAAGCTGGGTTGTTTCTTAACCTGAAAGCTGGCTGCTGAGCACCAGCTCAATGGCTGAATGCAGCGGGCTCACTGCTGGCGCCTGCTTCTGTGCGGCTTTCAGCGTGGCGCGGCCGCCCTGGCCCGGGCAAGCCCATCAAGGCCCGTGGAATAATTCTAAGTTATAATAAATCTCCTTCCTCTGGCAAAATTTGGCTTTTTAGATTTGTTTAGGACTCATACTGTCAAGTCTGATCTTCGGTCACAAGCATTAGACAATCCCCAAATAAGCCGTGATGCTGCCAGATGCTATTAAGGAGCTGGACCCTCGTGGTGGCTGTGAGGGTAAGGCAGGGAAGGAGGGAGGGTGGGAGGCCATCCTGGCGCTGCAGCGGGTGCCCGTGGGCCCCAGGCACCCCTTCTTACTCCTCACGGAAGGCAGCGAGCGCCGCGGTGAGTTAGTGGCTGTGACCCGCACACCCGTGGAGATCTCGGGAAAGCGCTGCCTTCAGCCTGAAAGGGGCCGATTCCGCGGGTTTTCGGGAGCAGCGAGGAAGGTCGCTTCTCCTGCAGGGGAAGGAGGTGGCGGGGAGTGATGGCGAGGGAGGCGTGCTCTGCTTCACCTGCTCGCCCGCGTTGGGATCACGGGAAGCGGAGTGGCGGGATGCGTGTTAGTGTATTTATTGTGTTTAAAACCTGTCAGGAGGTGTCGTGATCTACAGGCGCTATTTTTGTCTTCATTAACCAAGCAGCAGGTGCTCACGGCATGGTCGCCCCGCAGGATTTTCCTTCTCTTTTGAGGTGTTCACAAGTAAACGCTGCTGCTCGGTGCGATTGCGGCCGGCCAGGCCGGTGTCAACTGCGGTGCTTGTGCTGCCCACCAGCCCTCCTGCAGGAGATGGCTCCTCTTGACTCCCCCGAGAGCAGCAACCTCCCAGGGCAGCCGGTGTCCTGCTCCTCTGCCCAGGCAAGGGAGAGCCGTCCTCCCCAATGAGCAGTGTTGCTGCCCCTGCTCGTCAGACGGGCATGATGGCCCTGGCTCACTGCTCGCTGCCGTGGCCTGGAGTGAAGCCTTTGCTCGTGTGTCTGCAGGGCCATGAGAAGAGTCTTTCGTTTTTTGCTGTATCGTGTTTATGGGCTGGCTCCAGTTGTCGTCTGGTGCTTCTAACTGTTTGCCTTCAAATAAACAAACCCCTCTCCATACAGCTAAAACTCTCCTGAGAAACATTCCTTTAAACAGAGTCTCTTAAATATGGGATAATTATACGCCTGCTTAAAATTGCAGCTCCCGGTCTCAGCTTTTTCCCGTCGTGCAGGAAGCAGCGCAGTTAGGCTCCGTGTCCGTGATGAGCAGATGGAGACAGTAGTTCTCTCCTCCCTGCTCTCCCGCTGAAGCTAGAGACCACAGGCACCAGGGTCAGGACACAGGCTGGGAAAGGCCTCTTCTATCCTTTTCCTCTTTTCATTCTATCCATCCATCCCTGTGTCTGTCTCCTTCTCAGGCTTACCCGCTGTGGGTTGCAGGGCTTCGCAGCAAGGCTGACAGTCGCCTTGCAGTTCCCCAGAACAGCCAAGAGTGCTGCGCACTCCTCAGTGTGATACCTCAACTTGACTTTTTGCAGGAATGAACACTTTTTTTTTCCCCCTCCATGCAGTGTTTCCTCTAAAGCTAACAAATAGCCGAGAGAAGCTGCTTCTCCGCTTCTGTGATTTTTGTCTGTTACACACACAATATGCTCGAGCATATGTTGCTGTGTATTTTTGTCTACCGAAGCCCCGTGGAACCGCGTACCACTTACAGCCGCGCAGGGCGCGATGCTAAAACGGGCCCAGGGCGCCGCTCCGCAGGGCTGGCGCCGTGGGCAGCCTCGGAGGGCAGGCGGGCGCGCGACTGCCGCTAGCTCGGCCGCGTTTCCCTGCTGCAGGTTATTCCTGCCGCGTGCTGCGTTAGCCTCGCTGTTAGAGCATCCGGCTGGTGGCCTGGTCCAGGTGAGGGGAGAAAAAAAATAAAGAAAATGCCCACTTTTTGTATTTCTGCGCAGTTTCTGTCCTCTGTGGCTGCTCTGCTCGTCGGTCCCGGTGTGACTGCACTGTGGACAAGGGGTTGCTTCAAGCTGTGTGCCTGCCGAGGAGAGCCGCGTGCAGCCGCCACCTCGCAATTAGCCACAAATAATAAGCCCAGCCCACAAATAGATCAGATCAAGTGATTTAAACCACAATATTTCACTTTGCATAAATTTATTTTCCTATTATTACTGCTGCATTTGTTCCTTTGAGGCAGGTAGATTCTTACTAAATTACAGCATAAATTACATGTAACTGTCCCTGCATGGATTTTTGGCTAGACTGGAGAAAGGCAACAGTGTGAAGAGTTTGAAGAAAAAGCTGGTTCCCGATCAGAATATAGTTGGTGTCTTTGTGTGTGCATGTTCTGTATTGCCAGTCTTTATGGTAAAATCGCATGATTCCTTTTTTTTGAAAAGTTTGAACTTAAAATGGTTCTTAAACCTTAGCAGAAGTTAAAATTAGGGATGGAAACAGAAAATGGGAACATCCTGATTTTTTTTTCCTTCATTTTCTGCCAACATTTTATATAAAAGGAGAAAGAAAAAAAAAAGTATATTTTTATGAACTACCGATTCTTGGAGATGCCTTCAGAAAACTACTATCCAGCTTATTGCAGATTCTGCCACTTGTGAAAAACAGATACTTTCAAATAATATGACGTGAGACACCCAGGAAACTTCCAGCGCTGATGATTTCTTCAAGCTAAGTTCATAAAACAACTCTGCAAACTAAGGGCATAGATTCATTTCTGAAGTTCTGAATCTTCATTTCATGATTGGTACTCTTAATTATATTCTTCTGAACAAATTACCATAGTGAATCTCTCTACGTGTCAGTATATTAGAGTAAGATGGCATGAGCCTCTGCCATAAATATTCATTGCGATATTTGAGTTGGTGCTCCTCAACAGTTCTGAGTTTAGTGAAATTATATTGTTTAAATTCCTTTTCATAAATATTTTAAACTCTCGTACCATGTTATTAAAATCAGTTGGTATACAAGCATTTTGCATTCCTCTACTGCTTTGCTCACCTCTGTTAACGTGATGTTAGGGAAGTTTTGCTTGGGATTCGGAGGGGTGCTGTAGTCTGCTAACTACCACGGCTGTAGCAGGTTTTGGAAAGAATGGCAAAGCTGCAACGTGTTGAAGTTAATAATAAAAAAAATATAAAAGACATTCTTTGTATTGCAGTACAAAGTAGTAGTGCTGGGGTGGTTTGGTTTTGTTTGAAGAATTTTTTTTCTGGGATTATGACTCTGCTAGTGAGCTACTCTGCTGATCCCTGTGGTTTCAGAGGCAGAATGCATGCACTTGAAAGCTTTTTTGTATGTCCTGTTTCACTATGAAAGGCTCTGCTCAGAGGAAAGGGGCAGATGAGCTGAGCCCATGGGAGGAAACTGTTCGAGCTGCTGTGCACAGGTGCTGCCAAATGTGTAAACAAACCTTTGAAAAATAACACTAGGCTTAACATCATAAACCTGCTCTTTCTGGGCGTTCCTGGCGGCTGGTGCCGGAGGACGGGGAGGCTGGAAGGTGTGCGCTGGGGATCGTGCATCAGCGCTGCTTTGACGGGGGCACCAGTCTCTCCTGCATACCTCTGGTCGCAGTGAATGGGAGTCGTGTTAAGCTGCTGAAAAGTTCCAGGTTTTTATCCTGAAGTTCACTGCACAGTTGCCTGTGTGTACATGACACTCGCTGATGTGCAGCACCACACGAACTGGCACCGATCGCTCTTGCACGCCTTTTTGTAGGAAGAGGGTGAAGCGTTGCGTTTATAACGCGCATGCTGGGCCCTGCTGCGGCTCCGCTGCACGAGGCCGCGGAGGGGCTGGTGCGGGGAGGCCCGAGGGGCCGGGCTGGCGGCGCCGTGCGGTGAGCTCAGCCTTTTGGCCCCGCGCTCCCGAGCTGCGGTTTTTACCCGTCGTGTTAGCCCCGGGGTGAAGGAAGCTGCATTACTTCAGCTCCTTGCTGTCTTCATTGGGGCTTTCCGTGCATTTTGTGTGTGTGTGTGTGTGTATACATGTTACATACATCTACATAAATAGCAAGCGGCTGCGAGCATGTGCCCAGCCGCCCCCTTTCCTCCCTCCCTGGGAGGCGGCAGGAACATTCGGGTGCCGGACGGGCGCCTCGTGAGGCATTTCGTCGTGCACAGTGCAAGCGTGCAGGCGGCGGTAGGGGAGTCGGAGCTGAGCGTGGATGCGGCAGGCGGGAGCCCCATCGTGGATCTGATGAAATGACCCCAAAACCTTCCTGATCAACGTTGGTTTTGCAAACCCAGCTCATTGCATCTGATGACTTCTAGCTCTGTTTACAAGTGAGGGTTAAGGAAACACGGAGTTTGTATTTCCTTGTAGCCGCTGTTGTACTTCACCATATTAGAGTCTCAGTGCCCGCATTTCTCCCTCTGCCCCGCAGACACCATGAGCTGGGCAGGCAGCGCAGCTTGCCGGGCTGCTGCGGCAAGGGGCATTGGTCACGTCTGCTCCCGCACCGCAGGAGATGCGGGAAGGGAGCGGGGCTGTGGGGAGGGCAGCGGCAGCCCGAGGCCATGAGCGAGCAGGGCCGTGGGGCGATCTCAGCGTGCCGAGCGGTGCCGGCTCTGCCTTTGCACGCTGCAGCCACCCCTGGGGCTCCATGAGCAGTGTCGGCACTCAAGCTGCTAGGTACAGGTCATCTGAGGTTTTATTTCATTTTAAGGGGGTAAAGGAGGTAACCAGCTGCGTGGGTTTTTCCTTTCCTGCATCTCCTGTTATCGTTATCAGAGGGGCGGCTGTGAGGCCGGGGCTGTGTGAGCGGCAGCTTTATGTTTGTTGGTCTCCTTGCAGGCTGTAGCAGTAAATCTCTTCTGCTTGTCACTTAGTAAATCATTACCTGGGTTTAAGCCTTTTTACCAGCTTTTAGGGGCTCCTGCAGGCCCTTTAAGGAGTCCTTGCCTCCCAGCTTGTGCAGGTGATCACGGTTCGTGCAGGGCCACCTCCTGCAGCAACGCCCGCGCGCCTAGCAGGAAACATCGGCCGTCGGTCTCCAGAGCTGAGCTCCACCAAGGAGACTTTGGACTGTGCTCAGGCTTTAAAAGTTAAACAGTGTTTTGCATGTCACGGCCCCATTGTCAGGAGGCCTGGCCTGTGGCCCAGCGTGGCGGCTGTCTTCACCCTCGCTCCTGCGCCCGACCTCTTGCCGCTCAAGAGAGAAGCCACCTCGGCTCTTCTCGCTCCCGAGTCTGCTGCGAAGAGTGTTTTGAAAGACTTTAGTAAGAGCAGCTTAATTTTGCTTGTTTTTAGCAAGGGATTGCAGCGACGTGCACCACCGTTTCGAAGGGACTTTGGGCCCATGTCCGGTGCTGGTGCCGGCGTGGGTGCCGCGTGGACTGGCCGTTCTGCTCCCTGGTGCTGAGCGTCGCCCATCCAGGTACCTCGCGCGTTGCTCCGAGTGAGGGTTGCACCTCGCAAAAATGGTGCTCTGCAGAGGCGTGGGAGCCACCGCTTCATTATTTAGCTCTTATTTATTTATTTTAGGCCTTTATTTAGCCCGAGGTATAATTTATTTGAGCTCGTGCAATCTGCATGCGGTTGTCATGACGGTACTTGAGTTCCTGCTTTAAGGACGCTGGGGCTGAGGCCTCCATTGGCCTGTGCCGTCTCCAAGGGCTCGTTTTCCATTTATATATACTTCCTGCCCATTCCCAGGAGCCTAATTATTAGTATAATAATATGTAATAATGGCTTATCAGGCCAGATTATCCTAGTGTAACTTGTTTTTACCCTAAGCCAATGCAAGTTAGAAGCACTCGCTGGTTTAAGTTGGAAGCTCGGGATGTTTCACTGCTGAAAAACCTCCTTTTCATTGTCCAAATGGTAGAAACCCTTTTTCTGCCTAACGTTCGTGAGCATGTGCTAAATAGAAAACAAAGGTGGCCTCATGATTTCATGTTGGCCTAGGTAAAAAATATATTAAATGAAGCATGAGGCGCAGGGGAAGGGGAAGAACCTAATCAGATGCTAAAGAGACTTCATGAATATTAAGTACTTTCCACTTAAGCAGTCTTTTTAATAATCTGAAACATTAATAGCAGTATGACTGCCTGCTTCTACAGCAGCTGTATAAGAGAGATAAAAGTCCTAGTTGAACGTGATTTTTATCAGCTTGCTCATGCTAGTGTTTGACCTACAGAAGTAGTCGATTTGCATGTTGGAAAATAGCTTATTCTAACAAATGGAGCTGGCTGCATGCACAAATAAATGGCGGTAAGTGTCGTTTGGTTCTTGATCTAGGCAGTCAAAATCTTTGGGTTTTCTTGCTCCCCTCCCCTCCAGGTATTCAGCCTTAGTGCCTAGAGGTGTGCTCAGTAGTTCAAGAATAAACCTGTAAATGCATGTTGAATATTTGCTGGTAACTAATTACAGAAATTGTTTGTTCCCAAGTTAATGAATTCCCTATTAGGTGCTTGCATTCAGCCTGTTATTTGGCTGGCAATGTAATGGCTGGGATTTTTTTTTTTTTTTTAAGGTCTGCGGTGTAAATAAATGCAGGCCAGGCCCATGAAGCTTTCTTGTAGCTATCCTCCGAGCTGTCTGTGGGTATTAGAATCCCTATCCATTGGCATGAGGAGAGATGCTTGGGAAGCTGTGCTTCCTTGGACCTCTTGTGCTTCCCTGATGGGTGTGCTTGCCCTCTTTGATATCCCAAAAGGGAGCGCTAATGAGGGCCCTTAGCGCTTGGAGCAGGTGTGGGGGAAAGTTTGATACCTGTTCAAGTGGATAAGCAGATTGTATGCACCGTGCATACACTAGACTGGGGGCTTTGGGCTGCCCGTGCTGTTCCAGCCTGCGCGGTGGTGCTGCCCGTCCTCTGTGGAGGCTGCTCCTGCTGCCAGGCCTGTGTGTGTGTGAAAACTGGGGCCCCTTTCAGAGGATGCCCCAATGCAGGTAACCCTCCATTCCAGATGTGTTCACCTTTTCCTCAGGAAGCAGAGCCTGCGAGCAGGAGGCAGGCTAAGCCAACTTCATGAATGTCAAGGAAGAAAAACAGTGCGGCATTCTCTGCCACTTATTGCATGGGTCTGGGCTGCATTGCACATCTGGAAGCAGCTTCCTACTCGCTCAGTGCATTTGCCAGTGATGAGCTCTTTTCCAGCATGTAGTGCTTGTAATTTGAGATCCTGCTATGGACTTGGGGAGGAGTTTTTATTAAACCAGATACTGTGCCATCTTCTGTAGCAGTTCTTTATAAAGCTTTTGTATTGATTTGTTTGAAAATCCATCTGGTCTAATAACTCAGATTTGTTTCTTATAAAACGCAAAATGACTAAATTGCTGTTGTCAAGTTAAAAAGAAGAAAAGTAAATGGGAAGGACCAGCTTTTTCTACTGCTATAGCAATTTCTGTTTATTCTCTCTGATGTATTCCTTTTGTCACCATGTTACAGATTTTGCCCATTAAATAAGTGAGCGAACTACCATTAATTACAAATACTTGAAAATACTTTGTTTATGACTTTTGGGAAAGGTGAAGTTATGAGATTAAAGCTAGAGAAGGAAAGCTGTATTTCTCTCTTGCTTTTTTTCAGGAGATAATGGAATCTTAAAATCACTTTTCTTAAAGCTGAGTACTTTTGCTTATTCTCTTCCACACTAAGAAGTGACAAAAAAGTTCTCTTGGGTTTCAGTACCAAGCTCACTAGAAAGGGGGGAGAAAAAAGTGACAGGGGTGAAGGAGAGAACATTGGGGATTCCTGGGAGTAGGTGCTAGTTATTCCACAGAGATCCTTTCCAAATTGATATTTGAAATTTTTACATAAATATGTATTTAAAATACTTGGTAATGACTGAAGAAAGCCCTTCTAGCTCATTTTAGCAATTGTGGTAGTCAGATTACCCAATTTGTTTGCTCTCTAAATGGAGGGGCTCTCCTGAGATGAAAAGGATGGGCTAAACTGTGCTATTTGCTGCAAAGAAAAATGTGTCTGCGTTCCTTATGGTACCTGGAAGTAATTTCAGACTGTATGGCAATGTAACTCTACGGCTTCTCCTTGCCCCTTGGTAATTTTATCTACTGTCAATAGCAGGAATTTATAGGAATTGGAAAACTGTTTTTCTCAGAGTAGAGGTCTGTTTGTAGCCTTCTTACTTGTATTAGTCAGTATTAGCAGTGCCCTGTTCATCGCAGGGTAATGCACAAGCCATCTCGGTTATGGGCCAATAACTCATGGGTTACCCCATGGTATCTGAGTGATTTTGAGCTCTCCTGGAGGGCAAATGGAGGGGCATGAAGCTGTGGTAACCATATTTTGCCTTAGTGTTTTGTGCATCAGCTGTGTAGCATTTTTAGTTATTGCTAAAATTTGTGGTAGGAAGCTGCCTGAAATGAAATGTGAGGAACTCTGTGTAATAATAAAATCAATTGGACTGTTTCCCCAGTAATTCTAGAGACTGATGCATCATTAATGTTGGTAATACAGTGGCTGTCAGATCACAAACTTCTCAATAAATGTGCAGCTGGCAGGCCTTGATGGAAATTGGAGGCAAGCAGAGAATGAGATTTAGGGCTTTGATATATGAGGTGTCAGCCATGTGATGAAGTTTTTATCAATTTCTGTCACTTCTCTCTCTCATGCTCACTACATATGTGGTCTTCCTTGCAGTTTCTGCTGGCGGTTGAGATAACTGTGCTTTTTTAACGTTTAGTACTAGAAACAGTGGTTAAAAGAAGAACTGGCCTCACAACCTTCAATTTGTTGTTTTGTTGTATGGTGGCATCACATCAAAAATAGAATGCAGCAACAGTTAGCTGCTTATCAAAAGTATTACTGTGGATAATAAAAGCTGGACGCAGAGCGAGCCATCAAGGAACTCGCACAAAAACAACAGCAAGGCAGTTATAGTGTCCCAGCCTGTAATGAGGAGGAATCAAGCGTCACTCTGCCAGTGGTTCGGGATCTGGTATGGGTTTTTTTTTTTTTGTTGTGCGTTTTTTTTTTTTTTTTTTTTTTTTTGTGTGTGTGTGTGCATTAAACTGCTTGGTAAGTCAGGATGTCTTCCTATTTTGAGATTAACCCCTTTAAGATTTCCTGGTCCCAGTGCAATTACTTGAAAAATCAAATGGGTATGTTGTAAATCCCTGCCCACGCTGGTTAGGTTGGAATTACATAAACAGCTGGGAAGTGGGACAAATATCTGCAACACAAAGGAAAAATAAACCAACTAGCCTGCTTAGAGTAAATACTGATAAGGAAGTTTGTACTCCAGTACCATGCGTGTATGCGTCGCGAGGAGCACGAGCTGTCTTCGTGGACTGAACGGATCTGTGCTCCTGTTGAACCCCTGTGTAGCCTGGTCTCTCTCTGCGTTCTCCTAGCAAAATGAGATCTCCAGAATCGCAGACAAAATCCTTGCTTGTTGTGAGGATGAGTCTGTTACTTCTCATTGCATCAGAGCAGCTTGGGGTGGCTCCAGGCCAGACGTGGCCCGCGCAGTTCCCAGTTGTGTCTCCTTGTGCGCAGTGCAAGTGTCCCCACGCCGCTCGGCAAGAGGAGCGCCTGCCCTTGTGTGCGGGATGGCGGTTCATGTCAGCGCCTGCCGAGATCAGGGGAAAAGAGTTTTCCTCGTTTAAACTCTGATAAATAATTTTGCAACCAAGTGGAGGGTAAAATTAAAAGCTGGAAGCTTATCTGCTTTTCAAAACTTTTTCGTATGTTCTGAAGCTGGTGTGAAAAGGCATATTCCTGGACCATTTCTGGAGGCATAATGGCTCCTGGAGACCTCTCACATAAAATAGAGAGGTAAAATACTTTTTTTAAGTCAGAATAAATTTAGCTACTCCAGAGATCTTGGGGAAATAAAATGTTACTCTAAAATGAGCTAAATGCAGCCGCTTTACCTATAAACCTCTAAAGCCTAATGACTTCTGTCTTGCCTTACCCCCAAACATCTGTTTAGGGAAGATGTAACTGGTACTGCTTGCACCTGAAATCCCATGGAACTTATTACTATTGCATAAAATGTATTAGGGGAGCTTAGTTAAAAGAAATGCCATTTAAAAATTGATACCCTGATTCTCTTAAGGCAGATGTCGGACTTTAAAGGGAATTTCTGTTGGTATAACCTTGCCCTTTCTCAGTAGCTTGGCACTTGCGAGCGCCTTCCGTACCTTCCTGGTTTTATGTTTTAGCTGCAGGGGTGGTTCTGAGCTCTGACACTCTGGCAGGAGCTGGAGCTCAAGTCTTGGACCCGTTTGGGTGCAAACGCAGGCGCTGGCTGGGACTGCCCTCCGGGAGCACGGGCACCTGCAAGGCCTCCATCGGGAGAGCCGACCCCAAGCATCCTGCTTCAGCAGGGATCGGGGCTCATGCCCTGCAGCGTGGGGAATGCGTCGTGGTTTGCAGGTTGTTGCTGTTGTTTTTTCATTTTGTTTGTTTTTTAAATCCTCTTGCAGCTTGAACTGAGTAGCACATAAGGTAAAGCATATGGGAAGCACTAATTCCCCAAAAGGTTCTAGTTCAGGCTCTAGCTAGTTTAGTCAATATATGTTTTACTCCTCCTCTGGTGTAGAGTATATGTGAACGTGTATCTGTCCACCTTTCATCTGCTCCCACTTTCCTTGGAACCATGGAATTGGCAGCTTCCTTAAGAAGAAAACTCTGTGCACAAAAATTATTCTTGTGATGAAATGGATGTGGTTGGTATGCTATCTAGTTTTTTTATTAATAGATACATGGTATTTTTGGCAATATCTATGTATTTGACTTCCCTAGAATGAATTAGTGCCAGAAGTCCTGGATACAGTAGGATTTTCCATTTTTCTTTGTCTCTCTCTTTGCCTCTCTAACCTTTCAATTTCTCTCTATTTCATACCCTATGGAAGGTCAGCACTTAAGGCATTTTAATGTAATTAGAATTACCTAAATGGACCTTATTTCCCAATAATACTTTAGAAAAGCTGCTGTGACCTTGTATGCATGAGTTACCGGAATTGGAGAATTTGTATTTTACTGATATTTGAAGCCAAACTCCCCTTCTATGGGTTGAGTGCTTCCACTTGTGTATGCTGGGTAGACAATATTCATTTTAGTAAAAAGGCTCCATGTCTAGTACGTAGTCTCATAGGCAGATGAAATGATGAGCAATAGCTGGTGATGTCAAGTAGAATAGATGATAAAATTATTAAATTATGTGTATTGTCTAATCTGCTCACACAGCTTTGCCTGTTACAAGTGACAAACTAATATGCCATCAAACTTGACAGCCCTCTTAGTTTATTGTAGAAACTCGACATAGGCTGTCGTTCATGTGCTCCACAAGTGATGTGTTTCAGATAACAGGAAATATATTCCTCTGGCACCTTATAAAACTATACTGTGGGCTGTATTACATGGAAGAAATTGCAGAGTCTGGTTCATAATAACAAATTCAGCTTTGACTGGAGATACACACGTTTCCCCTGCTTTCCTCTTTGGGGAGTTTGTGGAGTCACCTCCTTTGAGAAGTAACGATTTGGCCAGAAGATACTAAAAAATCCCTGTTTGTGCCATGCACAGACCCAGGCCGTGTGCAGTTGTGCTGTGACATAGCACAGGAATTTCAGCGGAGATGAAGGCCTGCCAGGCACCCCTCTGGCCTGCAGGTGCTCAGTGCAGTGCTGGGAGGACACGTTCTCACGGGGCTTCAGGACAGATCCCTCGCGCCCAGGCAGAGGTACATGTGGGACCCCAGGTTTCCACCCTCGATTCTCATATCTCCAGCAGATCTAGTATATGATACAAAGGCAGGGATGGTCAGCATCTCTTCAAGATGGGTCTAAGGAGCGATGGTGCAGAACCCATCTATCCACTGTCTTGTCCCATGGTGCTTCATCCTGGTTACCTCTGCCCATATTCATATACCTTTGGCGGCTTTCCTGAAAGTGCTGCACATGGTGCCAAGCTTTGTGGTGGTGTTGTATGGACTGATGAACACCTGGCTGTTGGGCTGGTTGTGGTGTTGTATGGACTGATGAACACCTGGCTGTTGGGCTGTCTTCTGCTGGCCAGATCCTTCCCCAGAGACCAACCGGTTTGCTCTTACACTGCCCCCCTGCAGTAGTACCACTCAGCAGAGGACATCCTTACCTCTTAAAATGCATCCAAGTCAAACTCCCTCGGACTGGCATGTGTTTGGAGATGTTTTTCATGTACTTGCTGGTGATAGGATTTGGGGTTGTGTAATGTAGACACTTGGGTCTTGCTTCTCGCGGTAGGGCCACGTGCTCGGCTGGGTTTGCTGCGGCCGGGCTTGCTGCGGTGGAGCAGGCGTCTCGTGCGCTTCTGGGCTGTGCGTCTGCAGCCTCGCATTCGTTAGGCACCAGATACAGCAGGGAAGGCCTCTGTTTTACTGCTGGTTTGTATCTAAGTGCAGTATCTAAGAAAATCTGCCTGTTGCAGTGTCTTGTACTTTTCCTAAGTATTTCTGCCCTTTCTGCGTTGAGAAGCTGCCCCGTGTGCAGCATAATCTGGAAGGACCAGAATTTGTTGTCCCAAGTTTTCTTTCAGGAGGAAATCTTCCATGCTTTAAATAAACATAGCTCCCTTTTTTTTTTTTTTTTTCTTGTAAGTTTGCTCTCTGGTACATTGTCACGTGGAGATCTGATCTTTCATGTTTTTTGCCTCTCTACTCTTTTCCTCCTATTAAAATCTTGCCAAAAGTGCTGATCCAGATTAGCAAGAACATGATACATCCGTGAAGTATCAAACATGATAAAAATTAGTTTTAACACACAGGATCACGGCCATTAAGATTCCAAACTAATTAGGGACTGAATTAGCCTTGAATTACAATGGATTTTCATATCTTCTTGAGATGGAAAGACAAAGAAGTAGCAAAAAAGCAGAGATGGAGCTTGTAAAACTTCCAGTTTCTCCAAGAAATAAAACATCTGCAGGAAGATGACATTACCTTTGTCTTGCTTGCTCAAGAAATGTATCGTTTATTTACTGTTCTTGGAATGTAGCCTTTGTTTTTCTTCAGGTATTTCAGGAATGAGAAGCACTGCTAACTGCTCATCCTTGACAAAGGGACGGTAATTCTTGGGCATCTCAATTGTGTAACTGAATTTTTCTGACCCCAAACAGTTCAACTGTTGCTCTCCAGAAGCTGCACATGCTCCCATATACAGTATTTTAAGAAAAATGTATGTATATAGTGTAGTTAAAGGAATTTATCCTAGTAATCATATTTCAGTTTCAGACATCAGAAAATGTGTTGAGCAAAGGTCTGGTACTTACTAAAATAAATCTCATTAAAGAAATATTAAACTAGTAAAACTTACCTAAGTTCTCTTAACACTCTTTTGAATCATTTAGTTGGATGCTTCGGCCCATTTCCAAGGAAACATCTGTGTGGTGGGTGGGAAGGATGAAGTGCATCTTGTTGCCCTTCAGCCCCTGGCTTGGAGGGGGATCCTCAGTACAGGATCATCTGTGTGGGAATGTGCATCTCTTCCAGAGCATTTTAACCTTAGATCAGCAGGGGCAATGGGTGGATATCCCACAAAATGTGGATATCCCACAAAACGGCAGGGCAGTGCTTGGTTTTCCTGGCTAGCAGAGCGTGGAGCAGGGCTGGGGGTACTGGAGCGTTTTGTGCGACCCTCAATCCGACCTCTGCAGAGTCGGTTTTTGAGCATGTTGTGCTTGCCTGAACTTCGGTTCAGTGTTGGTTTTGCCCATGTTCAGGGCAGTGCTTACATTGCCCATATGTTTAGATGTCATCAGCTGCGGGACGGAACTCGCAGTCCCTGCGGCGATCTGCTGTCCCGCGCTGGTGGGAGCCTCCGTGCGGGAGCCTGGCCTGGGAATAACGTTGGTGACAGGGCTCCTTGCAGGGAGCAGGGACACGGTCCTGCGGCTCCGCGTTCTCCGTGCAGGGACTGAACTGAAAGCACTTTCCAAACGTTATTTTGGAAATAAATTATCGCATTATTTGAAAATCTGACAGTGCGTTTTACACTGTAAGTTCATTGTCTTCCTCAGATCTGCATACTGCTTCTACAACTGAGTAATAAGTTACTACTTAATTTTTTAAACATCTTGAAACATTTTTGCCTCGTAGCTTAAGTGTGAGAAGAAAAGCTAGAATATTAATTTTCTTAGCACAACCAAATACAAGATTAAGGTGCAGAGAGCTGAGTGCCAACAGCTGCTGCCTATGACAAGGGGTACTTGGTGAATGCTGCTTTAATTATGTTAAAGTTAGAAAATATGTTGATGAGTATCTTAAGCAACATTAATTTATATAACTTGCTATAACTTTCAAGAGGACTTCAGTTTTATATTTAATAAACATTGATGGTTTGCAGCAGAGCTTGTTGTGCAAGTAAGTGCCATCTGACTATTATTGTGGAGCTTGTTTTAACCTTCAGAGATAACTTTTTAGGAGAAAAACATACTGCTGACTCTGTCTGCCAGAAAGTCAAAAGTTAAGAAAGCCTTGCAGCAGAAAGTCTGTTTCTTGGTCCACTCATGAGTGTTAAAGAAAGAATTTGAGACTGTTTTGTATTTATTTATTTGTTTATTTATTTTAGTTATTGTTGCGCTTGAGCAAAATGCTTCAGTACCTGGAACAGCCCTGTAGTCCCAAGGACCAACACCTCAGGCGATGGCTAAAGGTTTGGGGTGCTCGTTTCTAGACCCTCATTGTCAAGAGGGGCAAGTGTTTGAGCTTGTTTTCAGGGTTCCTGGTCTCGCTGCCTTCCAGCCATGCACGGTGATGCATGGGACGGGAGCCTGTCCTTGGTGCTGGCTGTGCGGGCCCGTGCGGGAGCTGTGAGCTCACGGCTGCCTCCGCGTGCGCAAGGGTTTCGCCTCTGAAGTAAACAGCTGAAATGCTGTTAACAATTCAGAGTAATTAAGAAGGCACAACTGAAAATCTACAGCTGTGTTTTGAGCATGACATGCAAAGGAAGGACCTAGGAATTGCAAATGGGCATGCCTTAGTTTGAAATCCTTAAATCTCTTGGATTTTAACCCACCTACTACTTGCAGTACCTGGTTAGGATCTTCTGATTGCTACAATTAGGCACAGCAACAAAACTGAAGTCCTTTAGAGAAACCCAAGGCAATTTCCAGTGGTGTTTGTGGATGAACTAATTACTTGAATATATTTGGAGTAATGCCTTGTAATGGTCTTTCTCTTCAGCAATCCTATAAACAAAAACTTTTCTTGCAAAAGACTTAATTGGTTGTAATTTGTTGGATAGATGGAGGCATTTGTGAAAAGGACAACAAAGCTCCGTTGGTTGAAGTTGTATGTGGTTTTGGTTTATTTAGGTGTTGGGGGGGGCTCCCTGAACGCTGCCAAGTTGCATCATCTTCTGGGGCACTTTTTCTGACAACTTCGTCAAGGAAATACTTCATCTCATATATAAATTAAAAAAAAAATGCAGCAATTGAGGCAGCTCACGCTGCCCTCAAGCTGCTGGGCTAGTACACAGCTGGTAGCACTTGTGGGGCTGGAATTTGGCATAAGGGGAAAATTCTCTTGACTTTTGTTATTACTAGGGTACCTCTAGTAATTTCTATTGCAAGTTCCCACTTCTTTCTGCGTACACGGAAAACTTAAATTGTGGCTTGTTCCTGTCCTGAATTAAAAAAAGTTTTGCAGACTGACACTGCTGGTGCTAGTGAGAGGAAAATGCTTGTTTTGATTTTTAGTGGCAGCCAGTGCAGCCCGGCTGTGCGTACGGGAACGTATATGCGCTCAGGTGGCAGTATTCATAGAACTCGGAGCCTTGGGAGCTTGGGTTTGTGCGCGGCTCTCTCCAAACGAGCCAGACCCGGAGTGCGGTTGGGGCAATGACAGCGTTGGGGTAACTCGATACCCCGCAGGGGCAGCTGCGGGTGCCAGCGAGACCAGCGCCGCTGCCAGCTTTTTTAGTGTTGTCCTCAGCAAGGTCAGCTAAGGTGGAGGAAAACACATCCCGTGAGAAGGAGGAGTGAGTGCTGGTGGGAGAAGTCAAACATAGATAGCTGCAGGAACAACTTTTTTCATGTTTCTTGATTAGCTGTGCACGTGGCACATCACCATACACCAAATTGGCAATGTCTTGTCACTTCTTATGAGAAAATAGTTGTCCAGTAGCTTCCAGTTTAACCTCCTGTTCCTCCGAGTGTGCTTGTTTGAACCCTCTGAGTAAAACCATGCCCGCGTTCGCCAGAAGCTTCTTGGGCCTTTCAGGCAGGTTCCTACAAGTGCTTTTTGGCACAGCATTGGTCGAGGCTCAGGTATTCGCACAGTAAGCTCAAAATGAAACTTCAGTGGGTGAACCCATACATACCTTAAAAAAAACAAGGCGACCGCAGCTTGGCGCTGCTCCAGCCATTACAGAGTGCTCATCAGCTCTAATCTGTGCGGAACAGCTTGTTTCCTCCCGTCTCTTGAGGTTAAACTTGCATCAGCTGGGGAGCGGGTGAAGATTGGAGACGGGAGCGTTTCCAGCGCCCGGCTGGAAAGGCTCGTGGGCAGCACTGCAGCAGGGGCAAAACAGGCTGGTTTGGGGTTTTTTAACTCCTTCTGTGCCGATCAAAGAGTTGTTTTGTTGAGGTTGCAGGGCAAGTGCGCCGTTTCGGCTGGGCCCTCAGCCGTGCTGCAGCCAAGCTCGTCGTGCAGGCGGCAGCCGATGGGGAGGCGCGTGCTCGGGCCAGCTCAGGTTGCTTGGTGGCCTCATCTACCCCACGAAATACTCGCATTTAAGTCATCACCGCCTAGTGAAAACTGGGACTTGGTCTTGGAGCTTTTGCTCTGCGTAGCAAAGCATGAGTATGCACAGAAAGTACATTTACTAGATGATAGACAAAAAGTTACACTATGCTTTTAAAAAAAAAATACATTCTTATTTATATTTTTTTTATATACAGGCTTAGAAGAGTTGTGGAAGAAATGGCTTTTTGTTGGGAATGGTTTCTGTGTGTTTTGACCTTACAGAGCTTTTACTGTAAGAGTAGCAGTGATAATCACAGAGGATTCCACTTCTGGTCATGTATTTATTACAACAGCAGGAATCTTTTAGAGTCCCACATCTGGTTTTGTTTCCTCCTATCCAAAATTGCTGTCCTGGAGTAGAAATGGAGGAACCTTTCTACCTCTGGCCTGCTTGGGGACCACTAGGGTTGTGTGTTGATGTGTCACCTCAAGCTGCATGAGTGATGGGTTGTAGCGGAGCAGCAGAGACACGTAGAAACCTAGACCTCCTTAGATTGTTCTGCAGTGACCCTCAAGGTCCTTCAACTCAACCTCAGAAAGAAAAACAATAGGAAAGAGTAAAATTCCTCATATACTCCACAAAAAAGTTGTGTGCAAGGATGGGTCTGTCTTTGCATCAAAATACGTTATTCCCATTTTAATCCCAGTCCCTTATGCTCATGCTGACGTGTTTTTGTGCCTGAAGTGTGAAGTAACAAACAGATGATGATATTAGGCCAAAATCCCCCTTTTTTTTCTGCCACAGACCTCTATGGAAAAGGTGGTTTTTGTGTTTTGGCATTTGGAAGAGGCATAGGTTTTAAATCCTAAGTAAGATTGATTTTCTGGGATTGCAGCGAGGTGTCTGTATCGGGCAGCGTTCGCTGCGACAGGAAGGATTCGAGTCCTGCCTGACTTCTCTTACACGGCTTTAGCTTGTTGATGAGTATCGATCGCTGGAGGAATTGGCCACTTGAGCAGACCTGAATCAGATAATCCCCTCGGCTCCCGCTTTGCCAAGCGGCTGCCGCGGTCCTGGCTGCTCGACCAACAAGCTTGTGGAGCCAGGGCGGTCTCGTGCCGACCCACTGCTCTCTTTGAACCGCTATTGACAAGTGGAGCTGAACATGGGAGTTCGGCAGCCGTTTGCAGTTGGAGCGAGCTGGAGCATCGGTGCAGCTCCTGCAGCCAACGTGGCTTTGGCTTTCTGCTGGAGCCTCTCATGGGGCCCTCTCTTTTCCATCCCTGTGGTAGGAGGAGCAGTGTTGCTGGTACCACAAGTTTTGTGCAGGGGAGGGTCCTTTGGATGTGGCTGGTGAACTTACCATCTACTTTGATTTCTGATTAAATTCCTGACATTGAATATCTCGTAACCAGAAATTAGTGCTTGGAAGAATGTGTAGAGCAAAAGGGTTCCTTAAGTGCTGTTTGACACAGTCTTGGCTTCAGAGCAAGAAAACGTGTTATAGGTGGGGAAAAATAGCAAAAACAAACAAACGAACTCTGATGATGATTTACTGGGTTCTCCTCATGCAGGAGACTGATGTTGAAGGTCTCTGCCACTGACCTCTGATGAGCACAGACCCATTAATGTTGTGCAGGAGAGAAACATCAGGGTTGGACAGCTAGACAAGAGAGTTCTCTTTTAAGGTGCAAAGAAAATACCAGAAGTGGCTAGAAATGTAGGGTGGTGTTAACAAAAATCGCATGAAGTTTCAGGATAATAAATATCTGAAAACCCCTGTGCAGTGTAGGAAAAAGATGGTGATGATCCTAGTACCATCTTAGAACACGGTACAATGTTTAACCTTCCAATTTGGACGTCTCTGAACTTTTAAGGCTGCCCGACCGCTGGGAAGATGAGCGAGTCTCCTGGGCATGGTGGAAGTGGCTCTGCTGTGGTATTGCGAAGGGGGTCGGGAGGCAGCGCCTCGCTCCCGGGCTGGCGGGCACTGTGGCAGCGCGGGAGGCAGCGGGGCCGCGTGGCGGCTGTGCCCAGGCAGAGGCCAGCGGCGGGCCCAGCAGCTCCGCTCTGCTGGGTGTCTGCCTCGACAAGGCAGCGCCGCCGTGCGGGTCGTCACTGCTGCCCGGTGGTCTCTGCGTGTTGAGAACGAAGTGTCTGCTCCGCTGCTCGTGCAGCTCTCCCCGGGGTGGTGCGAGCGAGATCGCGGAAACAGATGATTTATGAAATGGAAACTGGTCTGAAAGTGTGTTTTAGCGATGGCTTGACAGTTGTTTGGCTTTTTCATTGTAAGCAACTTGTATCATGGAATCAGTTTATGGAAGGCAAAGGATTGGGTGTGTGCACAGCTCCGTGTGCGTGTAAGTAAATATACATATTTATAAAAGGTTCTATCTCTGGAAGCGATAGGTGCCAGGCAGCTAGAGCTGCCCACGTGGCTCTCTAAGCACTCAGTTGCACAGGCAGGACTGTGCTAGCAGATGTGTGTCTCCTTGGGTGGCTTACCCCTGACCAGGGCTTTAATGCTAGTTTTTCAGTGGCATTCCAGTAAAACTTAGATGTAACTGTGACAAATCTTAGGTGTGGGGCCCTGAGAAACTGCTTTGTGCCTCTGCTTGTGCCCACTCCTAGGAGTGGGTGGGAGGGGAGCTGGGGCGATTCCCTCTGCGCTTGTGTCCCGAAACCCAAGCAGTGATGCGAGCCGCTCTGCCCTGCGGTGGGTGCGTGTAGTGCAGGAAGCGCAGGGCGGCGCGGTGCAGCCCTTCCTGCCCTCTGCGCGCCCACCCCGCGCACTGCATCCCACTGCTGCTTCTGCGGCGCGTTGGTCCCGCCGTGGCTCCAGCCTGGGCTCGTGTGCGAGCCGGAGCTGTGGCGTGTGACCGGGATAACGTGGGGATGGCTTCTGCAGCTCTGCGTGGAGGCAAGGGTTGGTATAGCACTCGAGTTGAGTGGGAGTTGCTTCGTTTGATGCGTTGTGAAATCAATTCAGTCATGTAATGGCCTTTGCGTTCCTTAAATATTGACTTCAAATACCGTATTGTCTTTCTTGAGGCTTTGTGAAATGAGATATAAGCATATCCTTAAAAATATTTTTTTATTATTGTTATACAATGTAGATTTGCACTAATGATGTTTGGAAATAAATATCTGGGTATTTTGTAACATACTTGACTATCAACAAGCAGGCTACAGAATGTTTTCCAATGATAGCAGCTTTTCCTGGCTACTTTGGTATCAACATTTGGCATTATTATTTGGCATTAAAGTTGCTCAGTTCAGTGCATTCTTGAATCGCTTTCAGGAGAAAAGAAAAACAATCGATAGGATGCAGATTTTGGGAGCAGATGATGGTTCTGTCTGTACTTCTTTCTGTTGTCTTTTCACGTTCTGGCTTTTCCTCTGCGGGAACAGAAATGCCCTTGGAGGAAATTGATGGCCAGGAGCCTTCTGCACGTGTGGTCCCCAGGCAGGGCCCTCGCTGGCCCTCACAGCAGCCCAAGGGAAGGGGAAGGACCTCGGTCCCCAGAATTGTCCCTCCCGGTATCGCTGCCCCGTGGCAGGAGCCTCCCTCCAGCCGCCCTGCTTCATGTTTCAGCCTCTCTCCCGCTGCCAGGAATATTTTTATTCTGCATCGAGAGAAAATGAATTCATGCCTCCAGGATTTGTACTCTTTGCTCTGTGCTTTGCGATAGCAACCCGGCGAGATACGCGAGTGGAAACTGCATTAATGATTGATAAAAGCTGAGAGCTGTTTAAATTTTTTTCCTGTTTAATGACTATCAATAATTTAATGCATTTACTGTATGTTTTTAAGAAATAACAGCCGCATTACAGACTCGGGTTTAATAGGCTAAATGATTCAAGCGTCAAAACTACTGATATCCGACGTGAAGCGCACCCTCTTTTTAATTAAGAGTAAGGCAAAGAGAAATGCAAAACGGAGACGGAGCCATGTTCGAGGCGGGCGTGCTGCTGTGTGGCCCCGCTGCTGTCTCCAGCACCGTCCTGGCTTGTGCAGCTACTTCGACCCCTGACATCCCCCCAAAGCACTGCCAGGGCCCATCCGCCTGCCCTGACCAGGATCTTTCCTTTATTTACATGCTCCTGTGTCACGCACTGTTTGGGTTGGCTGTGGGGAAGTCTCAGTAGTGCCTTGGTTATCAGTGGCCACTGCACTGGTGTATGAAGGCTGGTATATGGGTCTCGTGTGTGGGTAGGTGAGCTTCAATAAGCTCGTTATCTAAACCCATGCATCCGAATAGGTGCTTCGGTTAACTTGTACTTTCACGTGGACAAACGTCATCTTGGGAAAAGCTTTTTCCTTTTTTAAAAACAAGCATTTAAAGAAAGCAGATGGGGAGTCAATCTGTGTAGCATATTTAGCTGCAATAAAGAATGGTGTAAACACTTCTAAATAAAAGGATAGAAGGATATTGAATAACCTTGGTCTCTGAATAAAGGAGATTACGATTTAATAATTATGCTTCTTGTTTAGGAATTGCATTTCATGCAAGTAAAGCACAAAGAGGCTTATGCTTAAACTTCTACTAATGGGTAAATCCCATGAGTTTGACTAAGATCTAGGCAAATCAAAGGAAACATTACTTAGGATAGATGACCTGTTGTTCACTAGAAGCGTGTTTTTATCCTTTGGTTGCACTTTTCTAGCAGCCTTTTGTTAACCGTTTTGGTTATTTATATATAAATACTTGACAGATACTCAGGTATAATACTTTTCTGTTACTTCTTTGCTCTGTAGAGTGCATTGTTTGCCTGAAGAAAGGTGGCATTTGTTAAATGTTTATTCAAGAACCTTAGGAAGAGCTTATTTTGGTCCTGTAAATTGTGTGATGATGCGGCATTGTGCTTTTCTCCTTATTTGCTTTATTTTTAAACCTTTTCTGCCTTATGTTAAAAATGTTGTGGAGGAGGAAGTTGTTATATACAACAGTGCTCTGATTTAATTAATTTCTCTAGTTCCTATTATAATAAAAGCAATTGACATTGGGAAATAGAGCTAGGAAATCCAATAAGTTTAACAAATGCCTCTGTGGTTGGTTGTCCATAATGAAGGCCACCTTTACCAGACTGGTTCCCCAAAGGGCTTTTCTTGGGGCTGCAATCTCTACTGTGCGGGGAGCTCCTGGCCAGGGCTGGCCAAGTCCGGGGACACCAGCGTTTGGTGTAGTTTGTGGTGCAGACTGGCACTGAAGGCAGTTACTTGCCCCAAATACTGCGTTTCGGAGCCTCAGCCTCTGAATCATTGCGATGAGGAATGATATCTTGACAAGTGTCATGCAAGCTCTGTTTTTATCCTGCGGAAGCGGGGTGGGCTTGGGTAAGATATGTTGCAAGCGTTGGAATTCCTCTCACGCAGTGAGAGGGATATGTTCAGTACTGATCCATCAGAAAGAAGGGTTGATTTTGAGTCATCAAAGCCACATTTTGGTGTACCTGCTCCACTTTGGCATGTGCACTGTCCAGACCCACCATGTACAGCATGAGTTTTAGTGCAAACCTAGCCTAGTTATTAAACTCAAGATATTAAGATACAGGGAAGCAACTGAGCTAAATCCATGCATATGCCTCTTGGCTTACCTAATGTTGATGGCAGTGATCTGCTGGGTTTCAGTGCCGTGTCGCTGTCTCCTTTCTATTGTAGCTGTGCACCCAAAACACCTTGACGTTTTTCTTATGCAAGTTATATCTGGTCTTGACAGAAATCCTATGAAGATTTTGGTATAAAGTCTTCACTTAAAGCTAGGTTTCTACAATTAGATTTGACTTTTGGGGAAAGCTTTATTTCACTTCATTTTATTTTATATTTTGTTGCCTGAGGATTTGAGAACAGAGCAATCTCATTTTCTTTGGGGAAAGCGATGTCTGATTTGAAGCTACATTCCTAAGTGGTGCTTATGACAGATTTTTGTCTTCCCGAGAATATTGTTGATAAACACTAGGTTTTTGCACTTAGCCTTCTTTTTTGCCATCTCTTGATTTTGTGTTTGATTAAAAATGTGCTTCCCCTAAATCTTGTACGTCTACTTTAGATATTTTTTTCCTGACAGCAAGGGGATGAAAGAGGAAAATTTCTTAAGCACTTGAAATGCAACTAATATATCAATTCTTAACTGACTTTACCTGACTTATGTGGGGTTTTTCTCTCAGTAGAGAAAAATGCAGCCTCAAGCATCCTTTTGATTTAATAATTAAAAAGAAAAGCAAAGGATGCATTTGATTTATGGATGCTAAGCCACGTGTGTGGTTGGGGGGGATCCTGTTTGCCCATATTTTGCAGCCTGGCCTGCGTGTAGCTGCTCAGTGAGTATTGATTAGCACGCTGCCTCGGGAAGTACACATGTCAAAACCAATTCGCTGATGGTCATTCTTCTTCTTCGGATCTCCAGCAAGAGGGCTGAGTGCCATTTCCCTCTTTCTGCAAAGTATGGTCGCTGGCGTGCTGGAAATGTGGGCTTTAGGTTGCTTTGTATGAGTTAGCGGGAAGGGGACTGAGATACAGCAGACAGCTGGAATGTGAATGAGGGGTGCGGGGCATGAAGGCAGTGGAATTAAATGCTGCAGGAAGGTTGTGGGAGCAGATTTTTGAACGAGATACTGATCTTGTCTCCAAACCCATTGTTAGGGCTAGGGTTAAAGTTGAGAGAGACAAAAACCCAGGGCACAGTAGGGTGTGGGGCTAGAAAGGGCACAGCAAAGGGTAATGGGTGCAAATTGAAACACAGGAAGTTTCATCTCCCTATGAGGAAGAACTGTGAGGGTGACAGAGCCCTCAAACAGGCTTCCTAGAGAGGTTGTGGCATTTCTTCCTTTGGAGCTCTTCAGAACTTGCCTGGATGCGACCCTGTGCCACATGTTCTAGGTGACCCTGCTTGAACAGGGGGGTTGGACTAGGCTAGAGGTTCATTCCAAAACCACCTGTTCTGCGATTGTGTGGTTTTGAAAGGTCGTGTTCGTGCTGCACCTCTGTGAGCAAGTGTATCAAGGCGAACGTGTTTTCAGTCACTCATCTAGGTGGTCTTCCCTTAGTGTGTGTTTTCTCTGCGCGGCTTTCATTCAGTCTGTCATGGTTTATTTACAGTGCCGCTGCTGCTTCATGAATTCTTTACGCCGCCGGCTGGCGGAGGGGAGTGCGCTCGGGAGCGCGCGCGCTGCTGGCCCCGTGCGCGCTGGTGGAGCTGCGGGGAACAGCGCTTGGGCACCCAGGGAAGGGCAGCAGCCGTGCCCGGGGCAGCAGAACGGGCACGGATGGCTTCAGCAGCCATGCCTTTATGAGTGGTGCTGCTTGTGTTGGCTCCTGCCTGTTGCCCCCCTTCCAGGAGGCAAGGCCCTGTCTACAGCCCCTCCGCTCATCCCCGTGGAGAACTGGAGCGGACTGCTGCTTCCTCGCATACATTAATGTCTTGTATATGCCCTTTAAAATAACAGCCCTGGGGTTGCCCGCCTTTTACCAGAGGCAGGTACTGGGGCTAGGGAGGGGTGCCCGAAAGCCTAGCGGCTCCAACTTCCCTGCCTTGGCGATGGGGTCTCAGATGTGGCGAGTGAGGGATTAGGGCTTTGTGGAAGCAGAGCTGAGAAAAAGCCCTTTCTCAATGGCAGCTTTAGTCAGGAGGAGGCTTGCTGGCCCCTCCACACTGATACGCCAGATTTCTGATTGCTGCCCATCTACTCATTGTGGCTAGAATGAGTTGTAATCTTTCAGAAAGAAAAAGAAATGGAATTTATAACTGGTTATATGTACCTCTGGTTCTCATATGGTCCTGCTGAGAAGAGTTTGTAAGTGCTTGGGTGTATGCTCTTTAAACCTATATCTACCTCTGTGCTCAATATGCAAGTTGAAATTTGACTTTTGCCAGCTCTTGTGCCATTAGAAGTGATGCATTTGAATTCCTGCATGGAAGTGGGTGTGAGCCTAGCCAAAGCAGACTGACTTTGCTGTTAGGATGAGCGCTCCCCTGGGAAGCTTCAGCCTTCCTCCTCTTCTGGTAGCTGTGCAAACCCATCCACATTTTTCTTAGCAGGTGACTTGGCCTTCATGTTGCGTTCTTTGATATGGTGATAGCAGAACATGAAAGTACAGAGTAGCTCCTGTTCACATATATATTTTGGAGCTGGAGAAAGTGAGGCACTGTACCTAATCTGAGGAGTTGTAATCTGCTGCTTCTTCAAAAAACAAAAGCTGATACTTACTTTTCTGTTTTGTTTTTCTCCCCTTAGGAAATGCTGTGCTGAGGAAGAGGACAGCTCTTTGCTCCTTTTTTTTTGTTTTGTTTTGTTTTGTTTCTCTTTGCCTGAATTAGCAGCTCCAGGAATGTGCTAATTGGCGGCGGCCTCTTCAGAAAGGTAAGAGGTAGTTATCTGCTTTCCTACGTGTTTTGCCTGTTCAACTCCTTTTGGAAAAAGGTGATGTTAGAAGAAGCTTGTCTACATAGAGTTTAGACAAGTCTTCTGGTTAATGTGGATTGCTCCCGCATTGCCTTCCACTGTCTCATGCAAATCAAAGGTTCGTGTGCTTCTCATTCCATTTCTGTGTGTGGGATAGTCAGCTGGGAAAAATGCAAGCTGAGATGCATTCTCAGTGTCTGTGGGGAAAATAAATAATGAGCCTGTTGCATTGCAAACTGATTAACTGAATCTCTGTCCAAATATCAGCTCAGATGAAAATGCAATCAGTTAATTCTGGAGAAGCCAGGTTGAAGAATGATGTCTGATATAGTAGAGTTTTTTCTTTCCTTTTTTTTTTTTTTTAACCTGTCTCCTGTGTGGGTGCTTCGCGGTTTCACTGGAGAGTAGGGGAGGAGCCAGCTGGAGCTCCAGCTCCAAGTTGTGGCACGTTTTGTGGAGAGTCAGAAATGACTGGTAATTCTTTACCTCTCCAGACCTTTTCAGTTGTCATGGGTGAGAGTTCAGGTGCAGCACTGCATTTCAGTACTTCTAAGCAATTAAATTTTGTAGTTGTCTGATGTGATCTACATGTAATTCACGTCCATCTTGCCACTTCAAGACACACAATTTATGTCTCAGGGTCTGTAAAAAACAAGCATTAGCAATGTGATTCTTAGAGCACCGTGAGCTGCTTGAATAGACTCAGGGCAGCTGCAAGACAAATGGCATATATATCTCAATGTTAAAAATCAAAGTTTTGATTAGTGCCTGCTGGGGAGCCAGGTACGGTGCTTCCAGATGTCCTTCCCCCCCTTCCGGGAGAGGTTGGTCCTCCTTGCGGCAGCGGTGGTGCCTGGGCCCTGTGCTGAGGCCGGGCTCCAGCCTGGAGGGCCCTGTGCACTGGCTTTGCGCTGCCAGCCCTGGGAAGGGCTGGAGAGCCGGCACAGTGGCATGACGTGATCCGCCCGGGAAGCTGGCCCTGCCTCCCACTCCGGGTACATGGATGTTGTCAAGCCCTTCCGAAGCTCCGAGGGCGAGTGCATGCTTGGGCCATCTGCAAGTGCGTCATGGAGAGGTGCTGCAGCCAGGATTATCCAATGCCATCGTGCTGCCCCTGTCCCTGGGGGTGAAATCTCTGGGAGAAGGGGATGGATGTGGCAGTGAAATTCGAGACCTGGAGCAAAGCAAAAAGAAATATTTCCCCATCTGTTGGGCCTGGCTGAGGTCCGTGCTGGGAGAGGAGGGGGAGCACAGCCAGGCCCAACAGGTTGGAAGCATTGGAGGAAGCGGGAGGAGAGGAGCAGAGGGTCTCGCTGCTTGTGGCCAGCCCTTGGCTGCCCCCAAATCTGTGCTGTCTTCCTCCTTGCTTCTTCCTCACCCAAATTTGCAGAGATTTTTTGGGATTCTTTTGCCCCTTGAAAGAGCAACCATCCCTCTGCTGAGACTGAGCGAGAGTGGAGTTTGCTCATGATCAGGGCCTGCAGAAGGATGGGTTTGCACCAATTCTGAAAGACTTCTATTTTCTCATTATTTTCCCCTTCCTGCCTTGTTCCTGTCAATCTGAACCATCTCCAAAGGAAAGGTGATACTGCTGCTAGCTCACATTTCAGGTGGGTGACACTGTGGTATGTTAAGCAGTGTGTCTGTAATAACTTATCTGTCAGTGGGAAGCTTACCCTGTTTGTTTGTATTTCCCCTTTCATATATAAATCAAGTTCATAGCTTTTGAGACTTTGAAGAGCACTTCAACAAGGTATTTGTTTCATGTTTTGTTTTTTCTTTTTTTCAAAATCCTTTGAGACAAGTTTTGGGCTAGGATTTCTCATTCAGTAAGTAAGTGTGTTCAGTAAAATGTACAGTGTCTGTCAAAGCTATACTGCACCTAACAAGAGCTTGATACGTTTTTCCTGAGTTCTCAGTTTGTAAAGCCGTAACATTCCCCTGTTCGATAAAAACTTTACCACTGCTTAAGGCTCTTACATGCTTAATTAAGTTAACCACAAGCCTGTGCTCTCTTGTTTTTAATGAAGCTCTTGATATTTTTCAGAATGCCATTTCACGAGGGTTGCAGTATAGGGTTTTGGTTTGGTTGTTTCTTGTTCTGGGCAGGATTTAAATCTCAAAAACCCGATTGCAGAATTTCTCTGAAGCGGTATGTTTTTAAGGTGAGTGGTGTGTTTATCAGCCGGTCCCTCAGGAGGCTGCTGGAGGTGGGCAGCGGGCAGGCGAGCAGCGCTACAGCCCACGCCGCGTGGAGCTGGCGGCGCTGGTGCAGGTGGCAGCGCTGCTGCTGCTGCTTCAACGGGGCTTCATGCTGCTCCCCCGAAGAGAAGCCTCGCAGGCCCTGATCAGGCTTGAATGCTTTCATTGCACGGAAACATTTGTTACGATCACTTGTTTTATACATAAATATAAACAGAAAGAAAACCGGCCTGGTGTGAAGCAGCAGGGCAGTGTGTGCTGGAGGGCGCCTCGGCGCGCGGTCCGGAGCGTTTCTGCCCTGGCGCTGGTGGCCTGGGAGGCCGGCTGGGCTGCGTGGCCGCCGCGTGGTCACCTGCTTCGCTGTGACGCTGCGTGATGCAAACCAGGCCTCCCTGTGGTGCCTGCCCACGTACGCTGCTGCCTGCACAGGCTGTCAATTTAAAGCTCGCGCTTCATAAACTAAGCATGGTTTTTTAAATTATTTTTTTTCTTTGCCCCCCTCTTAATTTTCTTGTGCCTCCACTACAAAATTTCTGGTTATTTTGGTAGCTTTCTACCTAGAGATTGCCTTGAGTGAACAGAAAGTTACCCAAATCTTCCTATCTCTCCGTTTGCTGCAGTTTTGGGCCCAGTGATCTCTACCCATTCTGTGGGCTGCCTCGCTAAAGAATGAATGTTTGCATTTTTGAAGAAGAGAACAGGGGGGAAAGGAAAGCAGGGATTTTGTTTTTTACTTCCCAAACGTCTTTGAATATTTGTAATATTCATAAAATCAATTGGAGAGAGATACAAATTTGATACATGAAGGGAGTCACTGTTTGCCAGCAGTATGAGTAGCTATGATATTGTTTTAGTCTTAATGCCTGGCTGAAGAATGGCAGCATAAGTTTTTTGCTGGTAGAAATCTAGATTCTGGCGGAAATATGCAACTGTAAAATCTGTAGGGAAATACTGTAGCAGAAGCTGTTTTTATTCATGTGCAGCAAGGAATTTGGCTTGGGAGAGAGTTCTTCCTTCTCGTAGAGAGCAAGGCTTTTTAACGGCATTGCTGTTTGTGCTTCCTTTAAATCTGTATTTTATTCTGGAAAGACAAATGAGGTGTGTGTAGCAATGATAGTGTTTTCTCTCTCCTTCCTAGCAACCCAGTTTATTTCCTTGGCTCTTTCCTCCTCCCATGCTGTTTAATTCCAAGCTGGTGATCACAGTTGCGGCGAGAAGTAGATGATATCCGTGTGTATATTCCAGCAGGGAATGGGGCCTTGAGTGCGCTTCGGTGCCTTCCTGCATGCCCGCACTCTGTGGCAGCGTTTGCGGTGTGGGGCCGATGGTCTGCAGGGACTGCTGAGGTGCCGCTGGCTTGGAGTGGTGGCGGGAAGGCAAAGCGAGAGCGGAGCGGCGCTCGCCGGTGTCCCCGTAATGGAATCCTCAAATTGAGCGCTCGCTCCTGTTAACCAGAGGTTAATTAATCAGGCTGAGGAGATAAAATGATAAACTGCCTTTAATGAAGTGGAGCAGATTTATTAACAGTAAGCAAAATGCAAAATATTTGGTCTCTGGCACATGTGGTTTTGATGGAGGCCGTGGCTTGCCACCGGCTTTGGAGAGCTCCAGCCTCGCTCCCTCCTGCTGCGCTCCATGGGCTGCGCTCCGCATGCGTGCTTCGGTGTGGCCAAATCCATACATAGGAGGTGGAGGCAAATTAGAAGCAGATATGACACTTTAAAACAGGAAGAGACGAAAAGGGCCTTGCAGATTATTTTTGTGCCAGTCAGAGGGTCGAACCCATGTGTCTCTAGCTATTAAACCAGAGCAGATGCATGTGCCTGTGTTCAAAAGACCTTCTGCCATTGGCAGAGCGTCTGGGCTGTTTGGTGCTCCCCATAATCTGTCTCGTGAAAAGTGGAAACTGTCAGAGAACTTGCTATGATGTGCATAATAATGCAGGGTTGTAATAGGAAAATACCTAAAATAGTATAAATTAAGCGAGGAACAAATAGAGCGCACACTTACAAAGAGGGAATCTGCCTTTGTGAAATTAAAAAATGAATCACTCTGGGCTAAATTAAATTACTTTTAACCTCCTTATTTTGTCTGGAAATTACCTTCTCTTATGGCCCTGTATGAAGATCCTTTCTAGAGTACAACTGGGATGAGTAATTGGTTCATAAAAGTCACCTCCAAGGCAAACCCCTTGCAAGCCTGTGGCTTGGTAAGGTTAGCAGAGTCGTGTGGGGCTGGAGAGCTTTAGCTGGTGGGTGTAGAAGACTCCCGAGTGAGATGTTGGAGCAGACCGTCTCTGAAGGACACTGTCCTGGCCCATCACCCTCAGCTTGCCCTTAGGGCGCCCAGGGCACGAGCCCTGCGCCAGCGTGCAAGGCCTGAGTGCCCTGCCCGGATGAAGCCGGCAGGCTGGAGCAGCTGCAACGGGCATCCCCCAAAGGGGTTAGAAGGCCTTCTGGATACATAAAATTGAGTAGGATGTCCGGGGCCTGGTTTTTATCCCGAAAGGATGAGGTTAATGTAGCACTTTCTGAAAACCTTGTATTTGATGACCTCTTTTGCAGCTGAGTTAGTGCTTAATGGGCTCATGGTCCTAAGACCACAGATTGACGTTGGCTTTCAGATAACCATAGTACCCATATCCAGATAACCATATGGTGCTGGTACCCTGTACTGGTGCCACCTGGGATCCCAGCAACCTCTGAGTAGAGGTAGCAGATCCAGTACCAGGAGAAAGAGGTAGTCCCACCTTTCTGCCACTCTATGAGAAGAAAACAAGAGAAGTGTTAGTTAATGAAAAACTAACTTGTTATGTGGTGCGACTGCAATGTGGGCAAGAGAGGGTTGGATACACCAACTCAGAGTTGGTGAGGGCTTAAGCAGGATAGATTTAACAAAGCATTTGGACCGTAGGTGGTGCGGGAGACGTGGGACCATAAGGAGAGGTCGCTGGCAGGAGGCTGCTGCAGGCCTGGGTTGGGCACACGGGTCGAGTGCCCAGCTGGGACAGCCCGGTGTGACCCAAGGGCTCCCGCTTTGATCTGCTGGGACTTGTTTCCTGACCCTCCGTGTGCCAGCTGTGGGAAAGTATTGCCCGGAGAACAGCTAGGCAGTGCTGACAAACAGACTGTGCCTGCCTGGTTCCAACGGGAGCTTGAGCACGGGGTAGTGGCACATGCAGGACCTGCAGCCACGGACCCTGCCAGTCGCTGACTCCTGGCCACGGCTTCTGCAGGTGTCCTTGCTATGCCTAGCACTGCAGAAGTCCAGCACTTGGGAGTCAATGTATATATAAAAGTATTTCTGACAGTAGATTAGTAAGGATTATATGGAGAGTATTCACCCATCCTATAAAACTGCAGGCTTCAAGAATACAGCCTAGTTCCAGGGAGAGTACCTGCCCACATTGGGACTGGAATGGTAAACTCACCGAGGAAGGAAAACCCCTCACAGGGTAAGGGCACAAAGCCTCTAGTTGTCCCCAGAGCAAGCACAGCAGTTGATTGATGTATCCAAATTGCATAGTTGGGAGTAGCTGTGTCCCTTGGCGTGGTGTATCCTGCTGCTCATGACCGCCGGGGTGTCTGTGGCCGCTGGGGTTTGCCGGCGCCTCAGCCCGGGAGCTGCGAGAGCCTGTGCTTGCTGCTCAGGTAGGTCGCTTGGTGTGCTCTGTGCAACTTCAGCTTTAAAAGCAATGAAAGTAGTTACACGTGTTGCTTGCAGAATCCAGTTTTGATTTGTTTTGCAGTACAAGCAATCTGAGATAGGTTATTTTACCTTGCAGGCATTGATCCCATGTGTTCAGTGCTGCTTAGCTACTTGTAGCTTACTTCATGCCAAACGTCAGTATTGTGTGACCAAATACCTTCTGATTGTTTCTGCACTTATTTTAGCTTGAGTTAGTGAGACACCTTCCTGAACAGGTTTCCGTGAAAGTAAGCCTGTATATCTAGTGTTTCACGTATAAATTGAAAACTAACACAAGTGCTATTGGAGGTGCACTATCTATCTTCATATCTATCCTCTTGTCAACAGACCAGAAAGAAGCATTTCTGACGGCATCCCTTTCATGATAGGTGCCTTCTGATGCCCTAACATCAGTTACTGTCACTGTCTCCATGCAATGGTTTGGATCAGACTTTTTTTTCTCATTTGACAAAAAATGCCTCAGAAGAAAGATATTTAAGAAGGCATTTGTAGAGGGAAATATGGCTGATCCATAAGGTTCCCTAATAGGGAGATTTGTCTTCAATCTGGTGACCTCCCTTGGGAGGGGTGTAGTGTGTTCTCTCTTATACTCCCTTATTCCTAATCTAGGTGAATCCTTATGGGAAATGTTGCTGATAAGGAGGTTTGAGGGAGAAAGGCATTTTGTCCACATACAACTTGACGTGTGATGGGAGCACCACAAGCATCATTCCTTTGTCTTCTTCACAAGGTATCCACGGGTGGAGCAGACGCTTTTGTGGGCACTCATTATTTTGGAAGGGATAGGAAATCTCTTTTAGGCCCTGTTAAAACAGGACGTGGTTCCATGAAAGAAAATCACTCGTTAAAAGCCTATTCTCAGCTAGAAATTGAGGTGGAGGCAGCATCTCTTCCAAAGGACTGCAGTTTACCATGAACTCGAGGTAGGCTGCAGGCAAGTCTCACGTTTGTTTCCTGAAAGCATCAGCAGATGTCATTGTAAAATGAAAGAGTCTATTGCGCCGCTAACAAATGTCAACCCTGTATTTCTAGCTGAACACATGGATGCACAGAAAGGCGAAGTTATTTCCCTGCAGCCGCCTGGCAAGTGAATGACATAGCTGAGCACGGAGTTGGGCTTTCCTGGTGTCCGCTGCCCTGCTGCAATTACCTGCTAGCGCCTGCCTTGTGCTCTTGGCAGATGTAAACCCAGCCGCACGACCCGCACCATTAGCTGTTCTCCTGCAACAGGAGGGAAGGAGGAGGGCACGGAGTGCTGGCAGAGGCGCAGGCACCACGGGTGCCTGCTGGGGCCCAGCTTGGCGGCCTGCGTGCCAGTGGTGATGTGTCTGTGGCCCACGCGGGCCGAGGGCTGCGGTGGGAACGGCCGCGGGTCAGGGCTCGGGGGCGGCCTTCCCTGCAGTGCTGGCTGTAGCTAAGTGTTGCTGCTGCTGCTTCGGCAGCTCTGCCCTGCGCTCGCCTTTGCCTCCGAGGCCATTGCAGAACAGCCCAGGGAGGGAGCAGGGTTCACAGCGACTGGTGGTGTCTCAGAACCCCGGCTTTGGTGGGGAGGGCTGAGGTATTTGGAAGAAAAACCCCTCTGCCCGATACCACACGTGCACTGCAGGGAGGGAGCAGCAGGGGTGTCCCAGCGGAGCAGGGCTGGCACTCGGGTAGACACGCATTTCCCAGCTTGGTCCTGAAATCCCTCCTGTGCGTTGGGTTCTTGTTTCCTGGAGGATTTTCCATGGCCACAGCGGCAAGGGGAGCAGCTTGGTGGTGGTTAGAGGTGCCATCGGCACAGGCAAAGGGGGCCCAGCCCGCTGGGGACCCCACAGTTTTGGCCGTGTCCAGCAGTGCAGCTGCCACGGGTGACAGGCAGAAGCGGCAGGAGACGGGGAGTGTGTCGGCAGGTTTCCCAAGTCTGCCTTCTCCTTATTCTTTTCCTCCACTGTAGCAATGGTAGCAAAGATTACAAAGGTGATAGATACACCAGTATAATGGAAAATATAAAGTCTGAAGGCACATATTTCTTCAAGGGAACAGACAGTGGTCTGTTGTAGGCAAAACTGAAGGCTGCCAATATGTTTTACCTAAAAGAAGCAGCTTAAATCTTTTGCTTCTCTTCAAACCTTTTTGTAGAAGTAGTAGTAGGATTTGGTACCTGGGTATAACTGTGTTTTTGTTTTTAAGCTGTTTCATGGGAATTCAAACGTGCTTGATAAAACTGGAAAGGTCTAACGTATGTGGTGTGTGGAGGAGGAGAGGGAGGTTTCAAAGAACTGTCACAGAAAATAAAGATTATGTACATGTAAGTGTAAGGTAAAACATAGCAATGTGTTTTCCCATGTGAGTACTCAAAGAGAATAATAAACTCAAACTATTTAAAATATGCTGCAGTATACATCTGCAGATTTATGAAGCTGGATATTTTTATATATACAATTTGAAAATATTGAAACCTGATTTAAAGACAACCTTTTCAAGTAGCATTAGAGGGAGCTGAAGAAAGTACAGTGGAGTGAAGCAGACATTGCTGCTAACAAGACCTGTATTATTCCTATGAATTATTTTTCCCCATATGACCCTCCCATTTCTTAAACAACTTTAATAATTAATTAAGCACAGTTACCCTGTGTATTTGCAGCCTTTTATTTTGATTCTGTAGAGGTGCATTCAAAGTCATTTGTATTCCAAGCACTACTTACCTCTTTCTTTCCCTCTACCCTCTCTCCCTTTTTCCCCACTTAAACCTGACGTGCCTATGGTTACACTATTGATACTGAGGCTTCCGTGATCTGGAGGACATGCAGCAGGAATGAAACTTGAAAATGCCTTTTCTGCTTAGGTTTCGGTTGAGCGTGGACTTCAGAGCCCAGTGCTAAAGATGCCCAAAAAGGCATGTGAACAGATCTGGTTTTGTTAGAGAAAACGTATCTCCAATGAAAGAGAGATCCCCAAGGCTTTCCCACTGTGCTGCAGGCGGGCAGGTTTCCAGCTGGCCTTGCACCTTGGTGCAGGCTGCCCACGCGCGCTGCTTGAGAGGGAACACGGGAGCAGATGCTGCTGTCCTGAGTCTCGGCCAGCCCGTCCATGCGGGCCCTGCAGCTGCGCTTGGGGCCTGGCCAGGTCGCCCTCTGCCCCCTTCAACAGCACCGGGGAATCAGCTGAAACTGTGCGGGTTGGGCACTTCTACCAAAGAAAAAGATCTCACCCAAACATTTCACCAACTTTGCGCAGTGGGATGCAGTGATGTTGTTCCTAAAAATGGAAGCAGAGCATGCCCGCGGAGAGGGTAGGTATCCCCCAAAGCAGGCTTAAACACATGCTTTAAAGTAATAAGAATTCCTAACTTATATAAGCATAACTGTACACCCACACAGCTTGCAAGACTAGACTTATTTTCACTGTCTTATTATCAAAATTGCAATTTATTTAACATAAATTACGTGACTTAAAAGAATTTTGGGCGTTGAGTTCTCGAATGGTTTCAACTCTCCTGTTTGTGTAGACTGCTCCCCTCTGAGGGAGCTGAGCTGTAGTTCCCCCAAAAGAGGGCTGTGCCTGAGTGCATATTTATGGAGTACCCATGTATGAAAAATATATGTACTTTATAAAAAGTGCTAGAGGTTGCAATGCTGTGGAAGGCTGTGCGTTAATAGTTTTGTGGAAAGCTCATAGAGAAACGCTTGCTTTCGCCCCAGCCCATTTTAATGCTGGCAGCGGCGCTCTGCCAGGAGGCCACGGCTCTGGGAGCCGCTGAGCCCGGGGTAATCAGCTGTTCTGAGCTGAACAAGAAGTGTGTTTTGTGGGTGGACACAGTGCAGCGGTGCCCACGGCCTGCGAGCCCCTGTCTGCACGGGGAGCTGGTCCCGCGGGGTCCTCGCCTGCCGCATCCTGGAGCTCGTGGGTTCCTCCTCCTCCTCCTCGTGGTCCTCGCAGCCCTCGCGGGGGCCGTGCCAGGCGGCGGTGGGCGCTGGGGCCGGGAGCGCCGGCCGCCGCGCGGGGG